>CAOJCR012587921.1:0-10863 GCA_948330485.1 Euphorbia neoarborescens | reverse complement strand
ATGCTCTCGTCGAATTTTCGTCGAGTCGGCTCTCCCCTGCTTGGGGTGGCCTTGTGACGATTTGGCTTCCGAATTGCCGGCAGTCGCCTTCCCCTCCGTCTTTCACTCGTTCCCAACCTCATCGTCCATTTCCTCCACTTCAACAAACTGCTTCGCCCAGGTGATCATGGCAATTCGATCCTTCGGTTTCCGCATGATTAACTCATGCCGGAGTTTCAGATTGGTAGTGTTGTGGATGAAGGCCTCATAAGCTGTAACGAAATCCAAGTTCTTGACGTTCAAGCATGCCCAATTGAACTGCTCGATATACTTCCGTAGGGGCTCTCTAGGGGCCTGCTTGATGTCGTGTACGCTTCGAGATGGCCGTCCAATGGGTATGGACCCTGAGAAGTTGGCGCAGAAAAGTTTCTCCAAGTGACCCTACCCCATCATGGAGCTTGGATCCAAACTATCAAACCACAGGGCAGCTGGCCCTCTCAAAGTGGTGCTGAAGAATCTGCACATTAACCCTTCAGTAGCGCCGGCCAGCTTCATTTTTTTCGAGAAGGATCGGATGTGATCCTTGCGGCTGTCCTTTCCGTCATAATTCTTGTGGATATTTGCTTAAATTTTGGGTCGAAGGGCATGTCCATGATTCTCCTGCAGAACTGGGAACCCGCAGAGTGAGAGATAGGGTCTTGGTACGCTACATTGAACTTATCCAGCCCCTGTCGCAGCATTTCCTCAAAGCGAAGATCCGCCAAAATGTCCGCCATAGGATTAATGGTCGTGGAGCCTATCTATCGGTTGAAGGGAGGAGGAGGAGGAGGAGTTGGCGACGGCGTCTCCAGTGGCACAGGAGGTGGTGGGGTCACCTCGTGCTGCGGAGGTTGTGGATAAGAAACATAACCTTGTCGAGATGACAACACCTGAGGGGGTGATCCCGAGTAGTGATACCAGGGATATTGCCCATATCCCCACAAGTTGTAGTAAGCCGAAGGATCTATCGAGTGGGCTGGAGGAGCCGCCTCGTACCCGGTTGCCACAGGTGGAACACCCGCTGTTGCTTGGGACGGGGGTTGGTGCTGTGGGGCCGTGTCAGACGTCATTGAGTTGAGGGGTGCCGTTAGCATGGCAATATGTTCAGGAGCAATCCCATAGTGGGAAATAAGGTTGACTCAAGCGGTCATCTGTTCTTGGAGACTCATACGGAAAAAAGCGTCATTGTTGGGGTGGACTCCCGCTGAACTAGAAGGGTCTATGAGGTGCGTATTCTGCACTTGGTGAGCCATGAGTCACTCTAGGTCCACGCTCACTGCACCAATTGATAACGAGTCTGAGTTGTGCTCGTCGTCGGCTGAGATGTGTCCGATGCTGATTGCTCTCGATGACCTGCAAAATGAAGGACCTTTACCGGAGAGGGGTGCTCTGGTGGATCCCCTCCGATGCTTAAGTCAGTATTCAGGGAGAATTAATTATGAGAGAAGTAGTGAGAGAGTAATAAATTCAAATACCTTATGGTTGGTGAGTTTTGGGGCTTTTATAGGCCCCTTGACCCCCACGTGTCCCTTCTCCATTGATTGACTTAAGAAAAAGGGCGCCTAGTTGTCAGGTATAGGGGTGTTCAGTTTAATCATGCTTGTTGTCATAGTGTCATTTCTGTCAGACTGATCTGAGCAGGTTTTACCAAGGATTGCGGCTTCGGCCTTGTCGAGCCGTAGAAAGGCCAAGTCGCATTAATTGCTGTATCATCGCATTAAATGCTGAGATCCTTCTATTTCAGAAGAGATTTCCTGAGATATGTCGGAGTTCCCGCCATATAGAGAGGGCGGGAAGTCACTTTCCACCCCGTTCTCTCATGACGAGAGCGCGGTTGTTGCCTTTATTAACTCCGAAGTTATCATTTATTATGTATGTAGGAGTACTTTATGAATAATTTTTTTTTTTAAATTTATGAAAACATTAGCGTGCTTAAAGATTTCCATAGTCAGCAATGATATCTTGTCGTCCGCCTTATGCCAAAATAATTAATAAGATAGTTAAAAAAAAAGTAATAATATTTATAAATCCATAATACGATTTAAAAAAATATCACTATGAAACAAACATCTTATGAAAAATCATCTTAACTATAAAGTATTATGATTTATTAATAATTATATTTTTTATTAAATAAATATTCATTTAACGATTTGAATTCATTCAAATTAAATAAACCATAAACGAAACGAATGATTATATAATAAGAATCCCGTGATTTACATACACTCCTTTTCACACACTCTACATACATTATCATTTTCATCATTCATTCTGTTTTGATTCAATTATCTTATCTCAATTGTAATTTTACAATTATTAATTTTATCTAGTCTTATGATTGAATAAATTATAAGGGAGTGAAATTGCAAAACTTTCCAAGTATTGAGGCAGAAAATGAAACAAAATAGTAAAAGAGGGACAATACAAATAAAAAAAAACAGCCATAAAAGGCGGCTGATAATAAACAACCCAGTTTGGTGGAGGAAGAAAATACTCCTCAATAACCACTACATACAAACAGTAGATATTATTATCCAATTTTCACAACAACTCAATTTGTAATTAAATCTTCTTCACAATCTTCACCCTCCCTTGCAAGCCTTCTCTCCAGCTTTGATTCCGTATGATCTTTATTTTTACTTTTGATTTCTTGTTTTCAGTTTCCTCTGCATGACGATTTATTGTATTGTTCTTGGAACTTTTTGGATCTGTTTGAATCATGGCATTTCTCTTCAATGATTTTAAATTCATCAATTGATTGCCTATTGAACTGACTATATTTAGCTCTTGTTTATGTCAACAGAAAAAATATTGAGAGAGGTGAATTCGAAATCACAGTTTGAAGTTCCTAAATGGATTCGGGTCAGTGGTCTATAGAAAAGAGATCTAGTTTCAGAAGCGATTCATTTGCTAGAGAATATGAGAATGTGCCGGAAACTGGGTGCCTTTCCATTATCGTGCTCGGTGCCTCTGGTGATCTTGCCAAAAAGAAGACTTTCCCTGCTCTCTTCAATCTTTACC
This sequence comes from Euphorbia neoarborescens, assembly GCA_948330485.1. Taxonomy (NCBI): domain Eukaryota; kingdom Viridiplantae; phylum Streptophyta; class Magnoliopsida; order Malpighiales; family Euphorbiaceae; genus Euphorbia; species Euphorbia neoarborescens. The sequence continues at coordinate 7,821 of CAOJCR012587921.1, read as the reverse complement.
GCCAGGTATACTGATGATTGTTTGCTGTTATAATTGGAATCATCCGTCTCTTTCTCTCTTTCTTTCAGCTTTAATCAACCGTCTCCTCTATTTAACGGATAGGATTATTGGGTTGATCGGGAAAAAAAATTGATTTCTACTAATTGCTAGTGATATTTGGGGGATTTTGCAGGGTTTTCTGCCATCAAATGAAGTTCACATTTTTGGGTACGCAAGGACTAAAATTTCTGACCAAGAGCTGAGAGATCGTATTCGTGGGTAAAATATCTTTCCTTTGTATCTCATCACGAGTCTTCTTTCCAATATGCATAATGCATGTGTGTTTTCCAGATCATAAGAGAAGTTATTTTACCCATTGGAGTTGATTTCTAGTGTCAGCAAAATAAGTGATTATATGAGCTTTTCTTTCACCCTATTGATACAGTAGGGGAAAAAACTGATAAATGCTTCTTTACTTCATTTACCTTTACCTTGATATGTGTTATCTGTTTTTACTTCTTGTATCACTTAATATCGGTGCTGCACTTTTCCATGCAAGTATCATGTAACAAGAGTCACTATCATCTCTCATATTGAACTGTGTACTTGAAATATAATTTTGGAAGTAAAACAAATATTCGAAATGATTAGATTCATTCTTGCTGTGATCAACACTTGCAGCTATCTTGAAAATAATGCTTCATCTGGGCAGTCAGAAGATGTGCCTAAGTTCTTACAATTGGTTCGTTCATCCCTTATCTGCATTGTTTTTCTTCTGCTTTGTTACTTTCTCCTGTCACTGTAATGTGTTTATATTTTTGTAATTTTGCAGATCAAATATGTTAGTGGCTCTTATGACACGGAGGAGGGGTTTAAGCTTTTAGACAAGGAAATTTCAGAGCATGAAGTAGCCAAAAATAGTGCAGAAGGATCATCCCGGAGACTATTTTATCTCGCACTTCCACCATCAGTTTATCCAATCGTCTGCAAGATGATCAAGAAATGCTGCATGAATAAATGTAATTTTTCCTGATCTGGAATTTCTTTTACAGCTAGCTGAATATTAGTTGTTATTCCCTTTATAAAGGTCATATGCCGTGTTCATATCATTTAACATTTGTAGTTATTGTTACGTGAGGGGAGATGAAAAAGAATGAATTTGTTTGTTGTGGTAAAATTGGTCGTATAAGACTCAGGTACATTTTGCATTGGCTTATAAATGTTTCTATATTCGACCTCCATGATTCAGGCAGACAGACATAGATTGCCAATTTCTTGTCTACAGAGAATCTCTCTCTCTGAATGACACTTATTCTTTTTGTTGCCTACTTCAAAATGCATCTCACTGATCAAGGGAATCTAATTTAAGCTGCTATTCTAATTATTTTTAGTGGTTCTTATCAGAAAATTGATCTCTTTTATATACTAAACTGACGAGCAATATTGTTTAGTATTACGAAACATCCTATTTTGCAAAATTTCTTAGAGCTTATTTACCAAATTGTGTTAAAATAGAAATGATATTTGAATTGGCATTCTATTGTGGTGAATGCCAAATATTTGTCTTAATGTACTAATCCCAGAGTGATTTTTTGGAGAAGCTTTTGTTCCATGACATCGTGTATAGTATATTAAAAAGTAAATGCATGTTCATTTTCCTCTTGAGCATAAGGCAGTGATTATAAAATGAGAGCATAATGTGTCTGAACCATGCATGATAACATCTGTATTTCTTTAACTCCAGATGATATTTCTGAATTCTTGTTGTGATTGTTTCCAGCTGATCTTGGTGGCTGGACTCGGATTGTAGTAGAAAAACCTTTTGGCAAGGATTTGGAGTCCGCAGAACAACTTAGTGCTCAGATAGGGGAGTTGTTTGAAGAACCTCAAATTTACCGTATTGATCATTATTTGGGAAAAGAGTTGGTGCAGAACATGGTAATATGTTTTATATTGGCGCTTAATTATTGCTGATTGTAGTTTGGTAACTGTATTTAATTTACCCTTTTGTTGCTTGAATTTGCAGTTGGTACTTCGATTTGCAAATCGGTTCTTTTTACCTCTTTGGAATCGTGACAATATTGCCAATGTACAGGTGAGAATCTTCAGTCCAGGCCTTCCATCTTAAACCAGGCTCAAAGCTAGCTGATCACTTTTACAATATAATATTAATATATAGTCATGTTTTTTTGTTTATAAGGTCTGAGATTTTGGTCATTTTCTCAAGCTATGTCAGATTTTATCAATGAGAAAAATTTCTTTTTTCTATTGGTTGGTGGATAATCAAGTTTTTATTCTTTTTGTATTTGATCTGTTTTTTCTATTGGTCATGCATTTGGCAGATTGTCTTCAGGGAGGATTTTGGAACTGAAGGTCGTGGCGGATATTTTGATGAATATGGGTATGCTCATTAAAATGATTAGTTTCCATGTAATCTATGAAAGCATGATTCTTAACCAAGAATCCTTAAACTTCGTATTATTAAAATTTTTGTAACAGACCTTCACCTTTTCATTTATATTTGTTGCCATTGAGCCTCTTTTTTTTCTAAAAGAAAATGTTGTTTTCATAAATCCACGTCTTTGGTATGTTGGTGTTCTTTTTAAAGGTCATTTATCCATGTAATTGGTTATTCAGACTATTAATTATCTTTTTCTTTTCTCTTGCAGCATTATCCGTGATATCATTCAAAATCACTTATTGCAGGTAAAATCTCGAATTTTTAGCTCAACTATCAGTAGTCTATCTCTTTCTTCAAAATGTTTTTAAATCTATGCTTTGTTTGTATGTAACCTATAAACCAGAGAAAAGTTCTGGGGATGCAACCCAACTCCTCCAGCTTGCACTTGAGTTGCAGTGTTTATCTTCTTAAATAGAGAAGGAATCAATTGGTTGGAGATATATTATATTAAATGATCATTTTATTTTACTATTTTTTATTCCATCTTATAATCCATGATGAATAATGGCCAAATATTATATTGTTCTTTTTGTCAAACGGCACCATACTAGAGGATAAGACAGGAGTGGCTGAAGGAATTTTATCATGTCTAATCTATGGGTTGCTTTTTCATATGAACTGCAGGTCCTTTGTCTAGTTGCCATGGAGAAACCTGTCTCTCTGAAACCTGAGCACATTCGAGATGAGAAAGTGAAGGTATGTACCTTTTTTTCCCAACTAACTGAAGGTACAGCATCATTTCTTAGAATGAAAATTGCTGTACATTAAGTTTATGGACTATCCCCTAGACTTCAATAATCTCCTACCATAAATTTTATGTTGCTTCGGAGTTCTTAATTGCCGATTACTTATAACTGGCCTACATACAGGTTCTTCAATCAGTACTTCCCATCAAAGATGAGGATGTAGTTCTTGGACAATATGAAGGTTATAAGGATGATCCAACTGTTCCTAATAATTCTAGCACCCCAACATTTGCGACTGTCATAATGCGCATTCATAATGAACGATGGGAAGGTAATATCTTTGGATTCTTTTAATTTTCTGTTTGGACCTTTTCATATACACTGCAGTTTCCAAGTCAGAGTGATGAAGAAAATAAAAAAATCTTTTAAAATTTTCTCACTGCGACTTGGTGATTTGCTTCTCAGGTGTTCCTTTTATTCTGAAGGCAGGGAAAGCATTGAATTCGAGGAAGGCTGAAATACGCCTTCAGTTTAAGGATGTTCCTGGGGATATATTCAAATGTATGGCACTAGAACTACAGATTAAACATTGCTTTTTTCTGCATTTTCTTGTTTCTACTGCACTTCCTTTGTGGTTTTTGTTAAACTCAAATGTAGAAAGTGAAAAAGTATCTAATTAAGATAATTACAAAGGCTCGCTAGTCTAATAAATTTCCAATTTTGGATGTGATATAGGTCTCACCCTGTGTGCTTATATTACTGATCTGCTTGCAGTGGCATAATTTTACGCTTGTACATGCATGTAATTGATATTCGCACTTTCCTTTTGTCAGTATTGCTTGACTTGTTTCTTATGACATAGGTCAAAAGCAATGTAATTGATATTCGCACTTTCCTTTTGTCAGTATTGCTTGACTTGTTTCTTATGATATAGGTCAAAAGCAAGGAAGAAATGAGTTTGTAATACGCCTACAGCCAAAGGAAGCAGTTTACATGAAACTGACGGTAAGATGGGATAGAGTGTGAAGTATTTTGTGCGTTTTAGAGCTGCATTTATATTATCTCTTCTCTACTGGAATATTCGTAAGGTATTACTGGAGAAGTTATCATTAAGACATGTCCCCCAAATTTGAACAACAATCCGAGGTACCAGGTTGTTAGAATGTGTCCTCCAATGTTCACCATATTTTTTGTGCATATTTAACTATTGTCATTTCTTGTTTCTAACTACGTAAAATTAAAATAATTTGGTCATTGTGGCACAAAAATGATGCCTTTCAGACTGGTATTTACCTTGATAGGAGAAATTGAGGTTGAGGGATTTATGTATGCTATGTAAAGGAATATCAGCAATCATTGCACTTGTCCTTCCATTTGATCTGTTGTCTCTTTTGCAGGTCAAACAACCTGGATTGGAGATGTCAACTGTTCAGAGTGAACTAGATTTGTCATACGGGCAACGTTATCAAGGGGTTACTATACCAGAGGCTTATGAACGCCTAATTCTTGATACGTATTATTCTTGCCTTGTAATTTAGGCCATATATATCTCTTACAAATTAAAGATGAATTCTGCATTTGTTCTTTATCCTAATGAGATTAGGATTACTATTATATTATTGTACTTATATAATTGAACCGATTCTACAGAATCAGAGGCGATCAGCAGCATTTTGTTCGCAGAGATGAGTTGAAGGTAAAGCTGTTTGCTTCTTCTAGCCAAGTATAATATTTAACCAAATCCGTAATCTAAAAATTTGATTTCAGGTAGCATGGGAGATATTTACACCGCTTCTGCATAGGATCGACAATGGCGAAATGAAGCCAATCCCTTACAAACCAGGCAGCAGAGGCCCTGCAGAAGCCGATGAACTGCTGGAAAAAGCTGGTTATGTTCAGACACACGGTTACATCTGGATTCCTCCTACGCTGTAAAATGGTTGGTTCTAGCAATGCTTTTGCAACAATAATCTAATCCTTTCCCTTATGAGTTAGGATTCCAGGCGAGCCAGAATAAAATTCGGATAGCGGATTAATAGTGTTCTAGTACCACAGCCTTGTGTTTATAGTCTGTTGAGAGAACTCGGGTATTCTGGGCTTGATCAACTCCCACCCAGAATACTAAAATGTTAATGTTGGGGTGTGTATCATAAGTTCATAGCAATGCTTTTGAACCTACAGTACTAGTATAGATGCTTCATGCTTGGATGGATCCTATTTCCAAAATGCACCACATAATTGCACTACAGCACTGGAGTTTTTTCAGAGGTGCAATGGCTGAATAGACTTGCCACCAATGCCGAAATGAAAGGGAATTATGGGCCACAATAATTCCAGCTGTTGTGCATATTTGTTGAGCATCAATTAACAAAAAAATAAAAAATAAAAAAAAAATTTGTTGAGCACTAGAACAGGTAAACAAAGCATGATAAGTGTTCTCTTCCGCCCCATTGCAAAGCTGACAGTTGTGTTAAAGAGTTTTTGGAAGGCAATGCATAATGAAGGGCTCGCCATCGCCACATAAACATCTTAATTTTGGATGGTTTGTTAAGACACAAAAATTCGTCCCAATTGAGGCTATTGATCTCCGGAGCAAGGGGATTTTAGTGACGTCGGTTATAAGTCTAACTTTATGGCTCCTGTACTAAATCTAAAACCATATATCACTGTTGTATGTTCCCTTGAACGGGTATTTAACTAAAGCGCTTTGAAATATAGGGCAACTTTCAAGTGTGAGTGATGTCAAAACATTGTTAAGCTCCCTTGGAACACGTAGGGTTCCTAAGAAAATACCTAGTACTCGAATGTAGATTTTGTCGGCCTTGAGTTGGTAGCCAATCTATCCACCAATTCATGCCAAAGGCTAAAAATTGGCCACTTCCCATAATTATGCATGTTTCATGTCATTTAAAGCAACACAATCATGCCATCTTGTTTGATTTATCTGTAGTATTATCCGCGGTTTGCATTTCACTCCATACATCTAGGTATTTAGACTCAACCTCTTTTGAGGAATGCATGTCTTACTCTTGCATGTGTTGATTTTTGAAGTTACCAATTAGCAGAGATGGATAACAAAGTCTATACCAAGTTCCATGAGGAAAAGAGTACCAATGCCATTATAAACCAGCTTGGGGGCCAAAATCCAGAATAGCCTCAGGACCGGATCCCAGAAAGAGCATATAATCTAAGGGAAATGGCAAATTTCCTAAAATATGCTCATTTTAGGGATATAATAGGCCGTTATGTGGGGTAAGCTTTGGCAGTACAGTTCTAAGTGTTGAGAGCACCAGTCTTGACTTTGATAGATGAAGAGCCAGTCCATATAGATAGATCCAGAGGGATTTAGAGAGGTGGAAAGACTGTTGTTCAGGAAGAATTTAATAACGATTAACACTAACCATTTGAAGGATGTGGAAATGAGCAGCTGAGAAAGAAGAATGAGAAGTTAGAAAATTTCATGCGCTCTACGATGAAGAGATTTGATATAGAAGAGTCTCCCTGTGTTCATCTTTAGGACTTTATAGCAAGTGGGGTGGAAAGTTCCCCAAAGGGTTCTCCATGCCATGATTCCCACCCTTTAGTGGAAAGGGGTCACCGACGACACATATTAATCAAATAGTCACTGTTCTATCTGTGGCTAGCCTAACGATGAATCAGAGTACACATATCTTTTTGACCACTCTAGAGGGCAGTGTGGTCAACTCGTATAATGCTTTACCTTTCCATATTAGGCAAGAATGGAAGAAATTGATGAGTTTGTAGAGTTTTATTCATACAATATAGAAAGGTAGACCATGTTAGAGGATTTAGGGGCCGTCAGGCAGAGGAAAATGAGGGATTCAAAAGCTATTATTAAAGGTGGTGTGATACAACAAACAGTATGATTTTGAAGTCGTAAAAGGAATAACTGATAGTAAAGCTGGTAGATGGCATCATGGAGGTATACTGCAGAGAAATGAAAGTACCACGCATTCTGCAACTATGTGGATGTGCTCACTATGGAAAAGTTTGAACTGTATGAGATCATCTCGAAACAACAGCAGAAGGATAGAAAAGGCCTTTACCTCCGATTCCAAGGGAGGAAATTTGAAGGGTACTTCTTCCACTTTATCTACCCCGAACAACAAATAGTGGGACAGAAAAATTCAATCAAGGTCAGCAGCCAATGGTACAAGTGGCTGACAGCTGTATCATCCAATCCTCCAACTCCCATTCAATACTAGGGAAGGATTAATCTATGGACTGTATCTTTGAGTAAGTTATTTGCAAAATGTAGGAGTGTTGGATTGCTACAGAATATAAAGCCTCATATCCCACTATCTGAAGCTTAAAAAGGTAACTATTATCATGATCAGATAATGGTTGGACATCATACGACAGAGTGTGCGGGTCTCTATAATGTTATTCAACAGTTAATGAAGGATGGGGAGAATGAGGAACCCCCAATAGCCAAACCGAGTATGTAGGAGAATCCCCTGCCTCGATTTGTAACACTACACCATAAATAGTCTATAGAAACTCTCCGAAAGTGTTTTCTAAAACCGCTGAAGTGTTGCCACATACGAATAGGCAATACTTTTCTAAAAAAAGGAGTTGGTTTGTTGGCCCTTGCTAAAGGTGGCTTATCGCAACACTTTTATTTTTTTAGCAACGCATAGAAAAAAGGTTGCCATAGGTGTCTTTAGCAATACT
>CAOJCR012582920.1:0-13640 GCA_948330485.1 Euphorbia neoarborescens | reverse complement strand
GTGTCCTGGAACGCAATGTTGATTGCCCATGTCAACAGTGGATTTTACGTTGAGGCTTTGAGGTTTTATATGGACTTAAGGTTATTAGGGATAGGGTATAATGCACATACTTTTGCAGAATTATTGCCTATTTGTGTGAAGTTGAAGGAATTAGAGCTTACTAGGCAGGCTCATGCGCAGGTTTTCTTGGGTTTTTATCCAATTTGGTTATTTCAAATACAATTCTCAATGCCTATTCAAAATGCGGTGTTATGGATGATTCAAGGTGGCTGTTTGATGAGATGAACATCAGGGATGTTCTCACTTGTACATCAATGGTTTCAGGGTATGTTCAATTGGGTGATATGGACGCCGCTATTGAGTTGTTTTATTTGATGCCTGTTAAGAATCCTGTTTCTTGGACATCTTTGATTTCCGGGTGTACTAGACATTGTTTAGGGTATGAGGCGTTTGAGCTGTTTACAAAAATGATAGATCTTGGCATCAGACCTGATCAATATACTTATAGCAGTTGCCTTTGTGCTTGTGCTAGTATAGCTTCGCTTAATCATGGTAAACAAATACATGGGCATTTGATACTTACCAATTTCAGATGATAGTTATGGGCTCTCTCATTGACATGTACTCAAAATGTGGAAGTTGGAAGTTGGGCAGCAGGTTTTTATGCTTATTGGTGAAAAAAGGATGTTATCTTGTGGTATACCATGATTTCTGCCTTGGCAAATTATGGTCGTGGTGGAGCGGCTATGCAGATGTTTAATGACATGATTGGATCTGGCATAAAGCCTGACGGTATGACTTTGACTGTCTAAATCCATGCTTGTATTCATTCAAGACTCGTGGAGGAGGGGTTTGGGTTATTTGAGTCCATAACATGTTATCATGGCATTGTTCCGGAACTGGAACATTATGCATACTTGATTGATCTCCTAGGTCGAGCAAGGAGTTTTGACAAGCTGATAAACCAATTTGAGAAGATGGCATATCACCTTGTTGGTGTTTATAGAACCCATGGAAATATAGAGCTAGGAAGAGAAGCAGCTGAAAAACATATTGGATTGCAGCTTATTTATTACTATCGGCATCTGCTGTGCTTGGCTGTTGGGAATTGGTAGAGAAGGTGGGACATCTTATGGATGAAAGAGACGCAAATAAGAAGAGAGCAATTAGTTGGATAGAGAATGAAAAAAGGTGCATTCCTTCACAGTTTCAGATACGTTACACCCTTCTAAAGAATTAATTTATTTGGATTTTGATCTGTTAGTTGGCCACATGGAAGAAGTTTCACCTCATAATTTTGTAAGGTAAAGTCACTTTTGCTAAGCTTGTTCTGGCCAGGTGTTACTGAGACGTGTGTGTACTTTGTAAGTGCTTTATACCTTTTCAGTTTTGCTCAACATGCAACTTTTTTCTTTTGACTTGATCGACATACATTCATGGCCGGACTATCTGGTTCAGTTTTGCATTTTATAGATTTGGATCTCTACAATGTTATGCTTGAGATTTTATTCCAAAAATTTCAAATATGTTATTACTTGAACAATATTTTACTTCTCAGAATGCATCAACATGAAAGAAATAAAAGTCTATGATTAATGAATCCTGAAAATGGAATTTCTTTTACTTTCTTTTATTTTGATATCTAAATCTTTTTGAAGTTTTGTGTTCCTGAAATCACAATAGATAGTGTGACTTTAAATATCTGTTATGTTCAACCCTTTTGGTGATAGGTTTTAAGATAAACAGATGTAACAGCTGTAGCCTGTAAGTGCCACGGTTGAGCATATTTGGCAAGGATGTGAAATACTAATACATATATTTCCATTTTCTGCAAATATTATTAGCAAGTAGTGGAAACTCTACTCCCTGATTTTGACCAGGTTTCTTTACTTCTTTGAATTAAAAAAAAAAAAAACCTTATCTGGGCAACAAAAAATTAGTTTACTTAGGAAAATGTTGAGGAGAGATTGTCTTTAGTATATGCTGTTTGGTTATTTATCTGAAAAGTTGCCCTGGAATCATTTCCTTATGTTAGAGAATATCAGAAAGTCAAATATATTTTTTCTAAATCAAGAATTATTTAAATTTTACGCACTTATCAGATCTTTATATTCTAATTTATAATTGAATTGAAGAAAAATCTATAAGAAAAGGAAAAAAGCTTGGATGAAACAAGAAAATGTAGGGCTGGTTAAAGCTTTAAAACAGCCTCCAAGTTTGGAAGTCTTAAAAATATCTTACTACTCGGGTGAAAATGCTTTAACTTTGATCAGCACACTAATTTCTCCGAAACAGCTCAAGTTATATGATTGTTGCAATTGTGAGCATTTTCCTTCCTTAGGAAAGTCGTCTTGCCTTTAGTATATAGTCCCTCCATTCCCAATTAATTGAAGTTTAAAGATTACAACAAAATTTCTTAATATTTGACGTTCTACAATTCCCATAAATTTATGTCCATTAGATTCCAATTTTGTCCTTATTAATTGAGGTCATTTAAAATGAAACTCAAATAGAAATTAAATGCATATTATACAAATATATGGGTAGAATAGTATTTTAAATGGGTTAATTAATATAGCCTTAATTGGTGTGCATTACCTTAAATGTCGATTATAGGGGAATGGAGGGAGTATTAAATTCGATAAAACTCAGCGACAACTGCTGAGTTTTTTGGGATAGATGAAATCATCATCATCATCATTCATCAACTGTTCCATTGTTGCCTAAATTGACAACTTAAAGTTCATGAATGTGAAGACTGGAATAAATGTGATGAAGAATTAATGTCGAGTCAGTTCTTTTACAGTTTGGAATTCTGCAAAGCTGAAATCATTGCCAAATTTAATCCTGGAAAAGACAACACTCAGTGTGAAAATTACCTGCCGCAATTCTATGCAAACTGTAGCTGGGTAGAGTTCTGAATGGGAAAATTTTTACCATAACGGACAGGTAATTTACCTATTTTTCTCTTTGTTCCTCTTTTTAGATCTTAACATTCTAATTTTCCTTTAGACTCTAATGTTGTTTTCTGCTTAATGCAGCTCCATTTGGAAGATTTTTATGGCATAGTTGTGAGAAATGAATTGATATTTCATGTTGTTTAGTATATAAGAACCCAAGGAAACTAAAATTTAGATATTTGAAGATTCATGGGGTAGAATTTGAAGTGGAATCCATTTCTCATATTCCAAGCACACGATGTGAAGGTGCTTAATGTCAAGTCCAGGTAATTCTGTTTTTGAATAGCAATTCATGCTTGGCTTGATCTCAATGCTTCATGTTTAGAAAGGAATTTTGATTGGTGTGTTTCATTCACTTTTATTGTCTGTCATTAGTTAGAAATTTCTGACTAGCTTATCAATCCTTCTAGTAGGTGCACAGAGTTGAAGTTGCTAGAAGATGGTGGAGATATTTCTATAACTGGAGTCTGATTCTGATCTATGGAGTTGTACGTTTTTTGTTTTCCCCTTTCTGAAGGATGGCATATGGGTATTGTGTGAAACAATCATCTTAACTAAGGGTGTGTATTTCAGGCCTCTTAAAATTTTAATAAAACTATTGTTAAGCCTTGGACATTGCATCAAACTTGATAGACTCATTGGATTTTTCATAAATTAACTTTCTATATTTATATTCATTCTCAATGGATTTGGTTTGGGTTCTGAGTCGTACTTGTAAGCTCCAAAGGATCTAGCTGGTTTACTCTAGGAGGACTAAAGGACATAAAACCCTGATGTGAGGCATCATTAGATATTAGCTGTAAAGTGGACATGTTGGTATCATTTGTTCGTTCAGCAAGGTGCTAATATCTGGATTTTTTTTGCTCCATTTCGTTGAGAGTATGAACAATTAGAAATTATAAATTTCTTTATGTTATAGGTGATTCTTATTTAGAATAGTTTTCATCACAAGTCATTGTCTTTCAAACTAGAAAAAGATTATAATATCACACTAATTAATTTATTGATATAAAGTTTAATTATTCCCTTTCAACTTATAATATTAGAGCAACCCATTATTGAATGTAGCAGGCAATAATCATGTTTAAAGAAAAACAATGTAATTGGTTCTTTGTTAGTTTATTAATCAGTATAATTTATTCCCTTTTAGTTTACATGTGGCACTTAGTAGAATTATTCGACCATAGTAAATAACTAATAGATTGTTTAGTTTTCAGCCTATGCTTTCATGAATCAATCTACTGAATTGTGGAATTAATTCATTTATTTTAAAAATATGCACAGCAGTTAAGTGGGCTTTATGTTCGATTTTTACGCTTTATGAGTTACTATGAAATAATCTTTAAAAGAAGGAATTGTACAACTTCTTATGCTATGAGAAGTACAAATTTACAATTGGAGGAAGTTAGCCACACATTGATTCAATATTTTGGTCCTTTATTTTCAGATCCGCCAATGAATATTCCAGAGGCTTGCCATGAAGAAGATTTTTTAATGTCAAATTTATGTGCAAAACATGGAATGACATTGGCTTTCTCTCCCTCAAAACATGGAAGGCCAGCAGGGGTGGAAGGAATTGCTTTCCAAGCTAGGTTTCACTCAAACATGCTCTGTATTTACTGAAAATGAAGGTGCTTAAAGTCAAGGTAATTTTGTAATGTTGTGCTACTTAATACTTGACTTGATCTTAATGTTTTTCATAGTTTTTACTTATATTTATCTTTAGCCTTCCTTCTGTCTTTTTATTGAAAGAACAGTGATCATATGAGATTTAGGAGCTTTTAGTGAAAACCAAGAACTTGATCTTCATGGTTAAATAGATGTAAGTGATGCATAGGATGAATGATAAACATATTTATTGAACAAATTATGGAGTCCCAATCCAACTTAATCTCCTCCTTGGGAATGTATTTTGTGGAATTTAACCTCTGGTTTTTACTTTCAAACTTAGTATGATCATATAAGAACTACGTTTCATCTTCTTTTAATTGTTTTGAACATCTCTCTTTTTCTCCGCTTTCTCTTTTTAAATCTTTTCACATATACATACATGCATACATACCAATGTTGTTAAAAGGCGAGGCGGTGCCGGAGCGCCTTGCCGGCATCTGGGTGCCGCCTAGGCGAGTGCCTGAGGTAGAGATGGAGGCACCAAAACTGTTGCTTCAGTGTTAAATGGGAAACAAAGATTTCTTTTCGTATATAGAGGGTTTTTTAGAAAATTGGAAAGCAATAAAGAGGAGAAAGATTAGAAGAAAAATTAGAAGTTTACATTATATCATAAATAAAGAAGAGGGAGGGAGACTTATATTCATAAAGAAACACGTTATTCAAGAGCAGTACAATTTCAAGGCTTACGGGGTGTGCATCTTCAACACCAATTCAACAGTTCAACACTTTAACCTGAAGAGTTCAACATCTCTATTTTTTTTCTGTTTTTTTTTACATAAACACCTCCATTCTTTTTCGGTTTTTTACATAAACATCTCCATTTTTTTTTTGACAGACTTCTCCAGCTCCTTCCTGTGTCATTCTCTAGAATCTGCAGTGCGGTAGATTATGAATAATTTGCTTAGTAATTTTAGTTTGAGTACTTTTATGTTGTTTGACTGTTTTGTTTTACTTTATGGTTGTTTACATTAGTTTTGTTATTTGGTTTCAAAATTGAGTTATTTTAATTTTAAAGCATCAGTGGTCAGATTAATTCAGATTATGAATTTTTATGGTATTTTGCATTTTTTTTTTTCAAATGGTCGCTTTGCTCAGGTAAGCGCCTAGGGTGGCGTCTCGTGCCTCAAACAATTTGGGACGTTAGCGCCTCAAGGGCGCCTAGTGCTTTTAATAACGCTAATACATACGCGCAATAAATTTTTTTTTTTGGTTATGTAACATTTTGCATAAAACAAACAAATGTACAACCACAAACGAATTATTAATAAACAAAACATGGCCCCTGTATATAATGCCTTCCCTTCCAGTTGTAATGGCCCTTGTACTCTGCACCTGTGATGTTGATAGTGCCAGAGACACTTAGGTAAGGCATGGCAAGACACTATTTCCTAGTAGGAACTTCTGATCTTTAAATGGGAATGTATTAAAAGCTAATCTTGGAAGGAGAGTATGATGTATCAGTTATTCTAATGATTTTGAAAATAAGGTATATAATTTAAGAAAATGTTATCTTAAACAAGTATTTATTTTAATGAAAATATTCTAGTTTACCAGAAAAAAAATCATACTTCAGGAATGAAACTGAGAAAATCAATAGGAAAAGTCTATTTTGATAAAGAATATTTGTTTCTCTATTAATTAAGAACCTGCAGATTTGGAAAAAATACATTGCGAGATGGGTGTGCATTTACTAGAAAGTGTTACAAAGAAAAAGATCAAAAGCAACAAATTTTAATCTTATTTCTTAGTTTGTGAACTCAACCTGTTTTGGCTTTGTTCTCTTTTCTTCTTTTTGTTTTTTTCTTAACATCTTCAAAGTTTTATTGCTATGTTGCACGGAAAACATGATTTTGAAGATTTTCATGTTTTCTATGTGTTTTGGTCTCTGAAACTCTCAAGAAATCCATACTTTCTGTTGAAGTCATGTTTTTAATTGGAGAAAATTTTAAAGTTGTTTCTTAATTTCGTGAAATACAATGTGCTTTTATATCAAATCTTTTAATCAATTCATCATGAATCAACCACATTTTATTAGAAAACAATTTTCGTAAATCATCTCTTCCAAGCTTTCAAAATAGGGAGAAAAATGCCATGTTCTTTCCTTTTTCTGACTGAGTAATAATGCTTTTTTTCCTTTTTTGTTAATTTACATGCCCTTTTCGGTATATGTGAAAAAATTATAAATGCATCCTAATAACTTTAAAATTTACAACCCCCCTCTTTTTTTTTCCCATTTGCACATGTTTTCCACATAGCTTATGTATGATATTTTTTTAAAATTTTTTATTTGTCATTTTACCCTTTCCTTATAAAGTATCACCTCTCTTTATTAAGGCGATTTCCTTGGGTGTATTTGGATGTCATCAGCTTTAGGTTTCATAGCGTGTTTACCTACATTGCTCTAGACATCGCTTACTCTCCCCTTCCGCTCAATTCTTCTGTAGCGGCAATCAATTTTCTGGTAATCTCGCGTCTCCTCGCCACCGGTTTTTCCAATAGTTTTTTATTATCTAGGTTTCAATACTAATTAATTAATTAGGAATAAGATTAAAAATTTGATTTCGAGATCTAGGTTTGATCTCTTACGATGGGTGCTAATATTTGGGAAGCAAGATTTAGTCGAATTTATTTGTTGAATCATGATGCATATTTATTATTTGCAATGTATTTAGAACCAATTTAATTCTGTGTTCCGAAAATTTCATATTTCTTGTTTCAGGACAATAACTTAAACAATCATGAAGAGGAGTTCTCGAGCTTTTAATGCAACTGGAAGCAGGCATAAAGAAATTCAATACTCGGGTCCGTCATTTACATATCTGCCAAATAATATCATGGAAAACATCATTCTTCGTCTCTCCATAAAGAGAATTGTTGTCTGTAAATGCGTCTGCAAAACTTGGTATGGTATAATTTCAGATCCTGAGTTTGCAAAACTCCATTTCGATAAAGCTCAGGTTACTCCCTTGCTTCGAACGGCTGGGGTTACTTTCCTATCGAGAATGCTTTATCTCGTGCAGTCAGACTGGGATGCTTCTATTAAGCGCATGCTTGATAGGTGTTTCCATAGTGAACTTTATCATAGATGCCCTTTGTGTCGAGTTAGGGTTAAACTTGACACCAAATTAAGACTCCCTTTGCGCAACTTCGAAAAAATACTTGATGATAAAGATGGTGGTCATTCCATGGTTAATCATGAAGATGGTGGAGAGAGGGAAAAATGCATCAAGTTGAAAATGAAGGATCACAACTATAGAGTGGTTAATTCATGCAATGGCATGCTTTGCCTGTCTAAGCCATTGGACAATGACCCTGTCATTGTTTGCAATCCCATTACGGGTGAGTTTATTAACCTTCCAGAGGTTGGGACAGCTAAAGATCCCGAGCCTTTTTCTCCTGAATTTCGCCGTATTTCTTGTGGTTTTGGTTATAGTCGTTCTAACCAATATAAAGTGATAAGAATGTTTGTGAACTTTGGTGATGGCAATGGAAAACGCAGAGTGGTGGCTGAAGTTCATATTCTTGGTACAAAATCATGGAAAGATGTTGAGTGGAACCACCCCACAACCTACAATTTATTTCCCACCAATTTCAATGGGTGCCTTTATTGGCTTTCTGAAAGTGCTGTGACTTCTTTTGACATTGATAGGGAATGCTTTGAGTCAGTTTCACTGCCACCTTTGAAAACGAATGCGCCATATAGCAATGTGGGTATGGGAGTGTTAGGGGAGGGACTCTGCATAACTGAGGCCGAGGCCAATGATGTTCATTTTTGGGCCATGAAAGATTACGATGGCCTAAAGGGTTGGTCTAAACTTTTCTCAGTTGAGCAGTTTAGTAGTTTTCAAGAGTGGCCTCATGGCTCATTGCAGCCGATAATGTACATGAATGTTGGAGCTGTTTTGATGTTCAATTCCCGTACCAATGGTTTTATATATAAGGATAAAAAAAACTGGATACAAATTTTTGAAAGTGCCGGGAATAGAATCACAAATGGAAGCTTTTCCTCATATCCCATCATTTATTTCACTGAAACATATTCTGGCAGGACATGATGTGCAGGTTCAGAACGTCAATTCAAGGTAATTTCTCAATGTTTATTTAATGTTCACTTATTTGATGCTTGACTTGATCCGAATACTTCAATTCCCTTTGCTTTGTTAACATGATAGTTACTGGAGGTTATATGTGAAATTGGTCTTAATGAAGCAATTAATTTAAAATTTAAACTTCAGCAGACTATGAATGATGCACGCAATAAATGACGAACTTTTGATTCAACATTTTATGTTTTTAGTAAATTAAGGAATGAGATTGAAATGAAGTTTGTAGTGCAGTTCTTTCTCTGCTTCTTTCTTGAACTCTTTGTAAGCTTCCCTGTTTGTTATAGTTGCACTTTCTAAACATTTTATTTATCTTGTGAATAGATGTGGGGAATTAAAGCTTCATAATGAGGATAAAGTTGTTTCAATAGTCCAAGATTTTCCTGTATGAGTATCCATCCATGCTGCAGTTTTCAGCTAAGGTAAATGTTGTTCTGAATATTAAGCTAATTCATCTTCTTTATGTCTTGCACATTCACCAATTAGATATAATTTCATTCCGGGACTAATCTTAGTTGCTACAAAATGGATGTCATTTTGGTATCCTTCAAAATCATTAACAGTGCAGAAATCCTTGTGCAAGTGATTGGTGTATTCTACTTTATATTTTCGTTCAAACTTGGGATGGCATTGTTAAAACATGTAAAGTGCTCCGGGTTTGACGTATGCTTATCTCTATTTTGTGTGTTGATCATGTCCAAACTTTGATTTGGTTTTGGGCGGAAAAGAACTTTATTCCTTTGCCATTCATAGTGTAAGGGGGTAAATTTACAGCATGTAAGGGGGTTAAAAATTGCAGCAGGGGCAATATTGTCATAGTAAATAGTATTTTTAGGAGAGAAGGTCTGGGATGTGAGGGGTTTAGAGGAATGTCCTCAATCCTACATCAGTTAGATAGGGGAAGTTCTTAGGCTAGATAAGGGGGGCAAGTCCCTTATCCAGTTGGATGCGTTTTGAAAACCGTGAGGGGTAACCCAAAGCGGACAATATCAAACTGATTGCCTCGTGGCTTGTGTGGGTCCCGTGAGTCCCACTCCTTCTCTCCTTTAAAACACTATTCGCTATGACAATATTACCCCTGCTGCAATTCTTAACCCCTTTATATGCTGTAAATTTACCCCCTTACACATAGCATGTCATAATCAAGGTTTTTAGGTGACGATTCCGTTCTTTCGTGAAATATTTGATAGAAATTAGTCGCCAAAGAGCAGAAGTTATATCTTTGCAATTGGACCTAATACATTATTCCTGCCTGTACGTTGCCTTAAAAACCGGAAGTTCTCCTCAATTTACGAGTAGTTCAATTACGTCTTCCAATCTGGAAAAAGTGACATAATTTCCCCCCTTGCAGTGACGCTTCAATCTGAGAATGAAGACAAGTTTTGAAATGTTAAACCAGCTATAGCTTGTCATGTCATTGTTAGAGAGGAAATTATGGACATTCGGGCCACATCTAGACTTTCGGGCCAAGTACAGAGAGGAATGATGCAAACCTTTAAAGTATTATTTCTGTTCGGGTCTATTTTGATTTAATATTGTGCAATTCTTTTCTATCTGATGGATGCTAACTGAATTTGTTTTAACGTCAGATCAATGTTGTAGCCGTTGTCTTCCTTGATAAACTGTCAGCCTAGACTGCATCCACAGTGCTTCTGTAGGGGTATGAAAATTGTTCGGTAGAAGCTATTCGAGCCTAGTGTTTGTTGTTGACAATTACAGAACCTTTTGTCTATTTTTCTAGCTTATAAAAACTGCCAGTACATTTGATTTACTTGAATTTCTTTATGGTGTTCATTTTGCAATTGTGAAATTGAGGTGATTGAGTATGTGCTTGCTATGATGACTGCACTACAAGGGTTTGAAAGTGAGAACCCTTCAATTTCTTTTACAGCTCGAATAATGTCGATATTAGCGAGACTGTCTTCTTCAGTCGTTAAGGTTTGATTTGGTTGGTAACTATAGCGCCTAATCTGGTGCCAGAAGAGTGATTAGGAGACAGGGTTATCGACTGGTGTTTAGGTGTTATTTGTAGCTAAACGTAGATGATCGTTAAATGTGGTCGCTAATAGACTCTTTTTGTGTACAAACTTTGAAAATCAGTGATCACGAGTCCGGTTTACTAGTCAACAGGGGAGGGGCATGGGTCGGTCCGTGCACTTCTAGCTATCTATTGAGAAATAGCTCTATTAGAGATGTTTGGCTGACGGCTTTTTGGCCCCTAACATGATTTGTATCATTTGATATGAATATGTTTTTTTATTGTCTTCTGGGCAATAAATGTCAAACATTGAGAAGTTTCATATTCTAGAATGAAATTTTATTTCAATTTTGTTTCATTGTTTATAACTACGGTATTATCTTTTTAATTTTTTAAGATGGTCTTTATTGTACGATAAAACAACAGAAAAGGACTTTGTGATGTATTTTAAATAATACATTGAGTAGAATAATTTTAAATAATACCCTACTCGTCAAAATTCAAATCACCATGCATGTTAACGTTCATATTTGTTTTATGCATAATTTGGGAATTAACAACAAACACTTCTTTCACTCATTCATCACTAACATCAATAAGCAAACAAGCTTTTCATCCCTACACATTTTAGTAGGGGTGCATATAGTCGGTTAACCAGTCTATCGGTTTTTTAATCGGTTAACTATGAACGGTTTTTGAAATTTACTGATCATTAACCAGTCCATTAATTCGGTTAACCATTAATCGGGTAACCACATAAATCGGTCGTTTAACCGTTTTTTTCGGTTTTTAACTATTAATAAATTTTATAAAGATTTAATTATATTTTTCTAAATTTTTTTAAAATTAAAACTCAAAAAACCATTTCTTTATACCCTAAATAATGGACTTTTTTTAAAATTTCAAATATTTGTATTTATACATATTGTGGAACATGCAGAAAAATTTTGAAGTAATTTTATCTCTGAACAATTTTTGTCAATTTTTCAAAGGGTAATACTAATTTTTATCCACTAGTTGAATGAATTTTTACTCAAACAATTTCAAATTTTGAATTGATTTTGTCTCTGAACAATTTCTACTCGATTTTTAAAATTACTAATTTTTATGCACTAGTTAAATGAATTTTTTTTGCAAATTTCAAATACCTGTATCCCTACACATTTTGGGACATATAAACAAAATTTGGACTGATTTTGTCCCCGATAAATTTTACTAATTTCTGCAAGAGATGCCACTACGATTTTTATTCAGTTTTAAAATGACTATTTTTATGCACTAGGTGAAATGCATTTTCTGTAAATTTCAAATATTTTTTTCCATACACAATTTGGGACATGTAAAAAATTTTTGGCTGATTTTGTCGCAATTCAGTTTTTGCAAATTTCTCAAAGGATTACCATTACGGTTTTAAAAATGACTATTTTTATCCACAAGATTAATGACTCTTTTTTAAATTTCAAATATTTGTATTCATACACATTTGGGACATGTAGAGAAATTTTAGACTGATTTTGCACGATCAATTTTTGTCGACTTCTCAAAGGGGTACCACTTCCATTTTCACTTGATTTTTAAAATGACTATTTTTATACACTAGATGAATGATATTGTTTGGAAATTTCAAATATTTTTGTCCATACACATTTTGTTCCACGTAGGAAAATTTTAAGCCGATTTTGTCCACGATCAATTTTTGCCAATTTCTCAAAAGAGTTACATTACGGTTTTTACTCAGTTTTTAAAATGACTATTTTCATGCACTAGATGAATGACATTTTTGCAAATTTCAAATATTTGTTTCCATACACATTTTAAGACATGCAGAAAAATTTTAGGTTGATTTTATCCACGTTCAATTTTTGCCAATTTCTTAATGAGGGTACCAATAGGCTTTTTATTCGGTTTTAAAAATGACTATTTTTGTACACTAGATGAATGACATTTTATGCAAATTTAAAATATTTGTGTTGATACACATTTTGGGACACGTAAAAAATTTTTGCCTAATTTTGTCCCATTCAGTTTGCCAATTTCTTAAAGGGATATCACTACGATTTTTATTCCGTTTTTAAATTACTATTTTTATGCACTAGATAAATGAATTTTTTTACAAATTTAAAATATTTGTATCCTTACATATGTAGAGAAATTTTGGAGTGCTTTTATCCTCCATCAATTTTTATAATTTCTCAAATAGATACCACTACATTTTTTATTCGATTTTTAAAATGACTATCATTCTGCACTAGACGAATGGCATTGTTTTCAAGTTTCAAATACCTGTACCCAGACACATTTTGGAACATTTAGAAAAATTTTGGGCCGATTGGGTCCTCGATAAATTTTTGTCAATTTTTCAAAGGGATGACATTTTATGCAAATTTCAAATATTGTATTCATACACATTTTGGGACATGCAAAGAAATTTTGGACTGATTTTGTCCCCAATCAATTTTTGTCAATGTCTCAATCAGGTACCACTACTGTTTTTACTAGGTTTTTAAAATGATTATTTTTATGCACTAGAGGAATGATATTTTTTGAAAATTTATAATATTTGCATCCATATATATTTTGGGACATATAGAAAAATTTTGAACTGGTTTTGTTCCCGATCAATTTTTTCCCAATTTTTGAAAGTGTATCTTTATAGTTTTTACTTCGTTTTTAAAATTACTATTTTTATGCACTATATGAATATATTTTTTGAAAATTTCAAATATTTGTATCCTTGCACATTTGGAACATGTAAAAAAACTTAATTGATTTTTTTCGCCGATCAATTTTTACCGATTTCTCAAAAGGTACCACTACTATTTTTACTTGATTAAAAAATAACAATTTTTATGCACTAAATGAATGACAATCTTTGCAAATTTCAAATATTTTTCCCATATATATTCTGGAACATGTAGAAAAAATTGT
>CAOJCR012578644.1:0-11318 GCA_948330485.1 Euphorbia neoarborescens | reverse complement strand
CAGATGCGACATCAGTTAAAAATATACACATCAGATTAAGACCTAATTAATTTTAAACGAATCCAAACACAATATCCACTTAATCTGCCGTATATATTTTCAACTGACGTGTATATTTTTAACTAACGTGGCATATGACGCGCTAAATACTGGATCGTGTAATACATACACGCTTGCGTCATCAATCAGGGGACAGCTAATAACGAAATAAAAAGATCAAGGATTCAATATTATAAAAACAAAAATTAGAAGATTAAAGACATAAATAGAAAAGATCAAGAGGTCGAAAATGTATTTTGCCAATATTTATAAAACATCTCTTTGATAGTGCTGATGTTGCATTTATGACATACATTTTAACACAATTTTTGGTATTAAATTATTATTTCGACTTGTTCTAAAAAAATGATTATTTCGACTTTAATGTGAGCGAGAAATGAAATTAATATATATTTACGTGTAGTTTTAAAGTCAATTATATTAAGCAGTGTGAAAGTTCATGTAAATGCACTAAAACTACCTCATCTCACTGCACATTTACAAACAAAAGATCAGACTGGTTCTCATCCGTTTATGTCATTTGACTTTATTGGTTTAAATATCCAATACATATAGCCATTACTATTGACTTTTCACAATTATTTGATAAACAAAAACACGTGTAAACATGTTTATTTCTCCAGGGATTTCTCTTTTTTTATTATTATTTTTTTTTTTTTTTGGAAAAATAAACATGTTTACAGAACAGTTGTATACATGTGGAACACAAAAATTGAGATCACAAGTACACAGTCATAGCAGAAGGGGAATGTTTATTCATCCTACATATTTCTTTGATTACTTGACCAACATTCTACGACTTCAAAATTATAATTCAACATCAAATTTTAAGATAAACAATGGTATAACTATTGATTCATACTATTGAATTGAAAGGTTCTCAACATTAAGCTTCATACGAACAAATGTCATCGAATCCCATGTACTCGTGATTTTCGATCTTCTCTACCATATTTGCTATGCCAACTCCACCTGTCTCGCCACAAAAATCAAATCATTTAAATGAACATCATTGAAGCAAAAACAAAATCAACTTATTGGGTTCGAAGAAACGTACCTAGCGATATTGCACTGACGAAAATTGTAAAGGAAAGGATGAAGATGATTATAGAAGCTCTCCCTAATATCCTAATGATCTTTCGCACTATGTGCTGCCCTATGAATGCAGCAACAGTCGAAACAGCGACAAAGTATAAAGCTGCACGCGAAGTTTAAACTGATGGTTATGTGTACTTTGAACTCTCTGAGTTTTAAGCAACAGATTTCTGAGAGAAAAAAGTCTGAACTAACCGTAAGGAACTGGGAAACGTTTCAGGAGATAATACTCTATCACAGACATGGAAGCAGAAAACGTCATAGCAAAAGTAGCCGTTGCACTTGATACCTATGTTAAAATTTTCGAGGAGTCTGTTAAGTGACAACCAACTTCAAAACACTCAAAATTACTGATAACATTTGAATTCGTATTTATCTCTTCAACTATTTTTCATTCATGTTGGTAAATAATGTGATACTCTGCTAAAAATTCCGTCTTTCAACTTTTGAATGACTCCATTTCTCATTCAAAAGGAAATGTGCAGCCATTTTACTTTATCCAAATGGACTTTCACAAGGTCATACAGGAAAAGCAGACCATCAAACGCGGGATCAATAGAGAGTACCTGTGGGGGGACTCCCAGCTCGAGAAAAAGAGGTCCCATAATGAATCCGCCACCAAGACCAAGCAACCCGCCAACTACGCCAGCCATCATTCCACAGAAACAATAAAATACCAGTTGGTGGACTTTCCAATTTGTACCGGCTTCTCCCTTAGATTCAATCTTCCTATGTCCTTTGTACAAGCTAACTGCTTGATATGAAGAAACTCCAACAGCTACTGGTATCTGAAAAGTACCAAAAATAAGGAACCAAAATAAAGTTCAAATGCTAACAAGCTCTTAATAAAACCTCATACAATTTCAATTCCGAGTCATTGGCGTAGGCAAGGTACCTGCAATAGATTGAGAACCCAATATTCCCCCGAACAAGTTGTCGTATAATTCTGCAATAGGAAACGAGAAGGTTTTGTAATCAGACTAGTAATTGAGGATAGACATATCAATGTATGCAAAAACAACTTCTGCGTATAGTTCGACCTTGGCTATTTCCAGCCCAAGAATAATGAACCACACAGCAAAGAGAATTCCAAGTTCCTTCCACCGAACATTCTCAAGTACAGGTGCCTGAAATAGCGACTCAAATCAGTTAGGAAAACTGAAATCTCTAAAAAGCTGAAACACCATATCAGGATTTTAACCTCTTCCTTTTTAGTCTCGGTTTCTGGTCCTGCACCATTGCTTGCATCTCCAGGAAGAAGTTTGTATTCTACTTCTTCAGTACCATCGCCTAATTAAAGAAAAATTGGCAAACAAACTTTCTATATCAGCCAATTCCCAAAAAGCATAAAAAGAAAAGAAGGAAAATAAATGAATGATGCGCCAACTTACCATTTGATGCTAAACGTCTAGCAGCCTCCTGAAACATTTACTAAACCATTCAGCAATAACTTTCACAGAAATAAACTAGAACCGTAATTTACTGGTATAAAATATTCACCTTTTTAATTATGGTTTCTTTTTTCCATGTTTCTACACCTCTGAGGAAAGCCTTAGTTGATGTGCCTGCAAGAACAATTATAGGTCATAGTTAGTTTATCCAGAAGACGCATCCTTAAAGACAGTTGGAAGAAGAAACTCACCAATGAATAGAATAATTAGTAGAACAGTGATCATCCAGTCAGCAAGAATCACATTTAAAATGACACCGACGCTGATTCCGAGTACCAACACTGGCTGAAACAAAAGTGCCAAGTCATAGTCGATGATCGGCATATCTAATGTAGGATGCCTAAGCTTTAAATTGTAGTATACTGTTGAAGCCGCTGCACCAGTAATCATACCTGAGCAAATAAACATACAAGTCCAAGAAAATGGCACTTAGCATAAGGGCCAGAGCCAGAGCCAGATAGGAACAAAAGAAAGCTAAGGAAACCCAGTAATTTGTCCATTATACCAAGAGGGAATCTCCTCTTCTAAAACCAACTGACCACTAGTAAGTTACTACTTGACAAAGGCCAATAAAACTAAGATCAAAATACTTGAAACAAAATTCTGAATCACAAATTGGATTAATTTTTAGATGAAAGCAAACAATGCAAGTAATGGTTTTGAAGAAGAGGCAGATATTCTCACATTTTGAAAGAGCAGTTGATGATTTAGCATCAAACCCAATAATCAAAGTAAGCATGGGAACATAAATTCCACCCCCTCCAACACCTCCTACGCTCCCAAAAGCTGCTCCAAAAAATCCAATTATGGAACCCACCACAATTTGCCACCCAAACTTCATTTCCTGCAAATCCACTTTCACTTGATTACTTCCCATAGAAACAAACAAAAACAGGGGAGAAAAGAAAAAAACAAAGCCTCAACAAGAGTAATATAAGCACTCAATTATGCATATTTTAGTTCCTCCGGTAACCCATTTTAACCGTCTCTGAAAATTTTCTAAGCAGCCAAACAGAGGAATAAAACAGCGAATCAATGAACATAAAAAATGAGGTAAAGAAGCAGTGGACTAACCGGCCAAACATGAGTGTAACCCAATCGACCTTTCTGCACTAAGAAATTAAGCAATCTCACTAAGAAACCAGTTTCGGCTTCTTCACTTTCTTTCTCAACTAAAGCTAAAAAACCTTCCTGTTTTAGTCTTGCCTCTGCTATAATAACCATTGATGCAGCTCCAACCAAACAAATCAAAATTGACCTCAAACTCATACTCAAACCCTTCCATTGTAACCTAATTTCAGCCATTACAAATCGTACCCAGAAATGAAAAACAGTGTAAGAAGTGAAAAGAAAACCGACTTTTCTTCACAAAACTATAAAGGAAGAGAAAGAAGAAGAAATCAATGCACTTTGATTGGGAGACTTGGAGGCATTAAATGAGGCTGTAGTGATTACTCTCTCCGGTGAAAACTGACACCTCATTCACTGACTGAGGTCTCTCTTCTTCTGCTCCTTCTTCTTCCTCTTCTCGTGATCTGCCTCACCATTAATTTTGTGTCCTTTTATAAAACGAGTTGAATTTCCATTAATGGGTTGGGATTTTGACTCGAGCATAGTATTTGTTACACCTTCTCTACCTGTCACTCAGATTATTTGTTTATATCACTCTCTCTTTCCATTTGGTCGTTACAATTTTTTTTTTTTGGCTATCACTCCTCCACTTTGCACTCTTGCCAATCCCCTTTACAATTTCCCATCATATTCTCCTTTATTTAATCTTAAAACGAATATTCATGTCAAATTGAACTGAAGATCAGTAAAGTAGAATGATTTCAAAATGTATATCCATGCCATTTTTTTTTGAAAGAATTATTTGTCCTCTTCAAGATACCATGAAGAAGAGCATTGACTAGATATGGTGATTTTCGAATTATTTTATCCAAGTGTCAAGTGCACCTAAAACGCGTCGTATGCATCGGACGCACAGGTGGTCTATTTGGGCATAATTTTGATTTACTAAAAACTCACATACTATATGGATATTATTTATTTGGCTCATCTAAGAAATACGAGATTAGATATTTATTTGAAAATATCTTACAATCACCCGCCATTCTCAAAGTAATTAATATAAATCAACGATCCAGAAACAAGTTAAGCATTATTTGTATATATAATGATATCTTAAAAGTTGAACCACTAAATTGTGAATAGTTTATTATATCATATCAGAATTATATGGTAGATAAACTTTGAACAAAAAAATGTATTACAAATAAATCACACATATAAGATTTACCAACATCTAGCTTTACATATCTGACACATTCAACATAGACCTTATGTCATGTATCATTCATGAATGTTTTTAGAACCAAACCATTTAACTCCTTGAAGCAGTTGTACTTCACATTTATATAGGTAGTCTCCACTCTGATGCCTCCGTAATTTCAACACCTTTTAAAGATCGTTAAGAGGTTAGTTAAACTTCCTCACTTGACATGCGGATACCATGCACTTGTAGCATTGGGGTGACAATATAATTTAATGCTTACAATCACACAAATAAAGTACTATGTCAGGTTGAACTCAAGACTTAATGTAATGTTAAGTACCGAGTCGAGTTTTTAATATTTGAGATTTTATTTCATAGGCTTGAGACTCATTCCCCTTGATGTTTTCTTCACCACGTCTTTTGGCAACTCCTTCATGAAAGGATCTACAAAATTTTGACTAGATCACACATAGTCAATTGTGATAGCCCCATTTGTTATTAACTCTTTAACAAAACTATATCTCAATCTTATTTGTCTAGATCAAGCAATGTACACTTGGCTATAAGCTCATGCCAATGTGGCCTCATTATCATAATGGATAGAAATAGGAGCTATTGGTTTAGGCCATAATGGTATCTCGTGTAATAATTCACGTAGTCATTCAACTTCTTATGAGGCTTATGCTAATGCAATAAATTTTTATTCCATGGTAGAACCGGCTATTAAATTATGCTTCCTTGAAACTTTTGAGATTGCACCACCACCAAGTGTGAAAATCTATCCACTTGTAGATGTATAGTATTTAATTTTCTCCTTCCAACTTGCATATGAAAATCCTTCCAAAAATGAAGGATATCCACTATAGCATTAACCATAGTTGATAATTTCTTCAAATAATTAAAACTCTTTGAATTGTAAACCAGTGTAGTCCACTTGGATAGCCAATGAATCTACTGAACTTGCCATTTCCAAGGTAATGTCTAGCTCGGTGCTTGTCATTAAACATCCAATTAATCTGGAATACTTCAGTTGTGAGACTCGATTGTCAGTGTTTTTCACTAGCTTCATACTTGGATTCAATGGGGTAGATGCAGGGGCACAATCAAGATGATTGAATATTTTGAATACTCTTTAAATAAGTGAGATTGAGTAAGATTAATACTCTTATTATCTCTTGCAATTTGAATCATGATAATGTATAAGTTTACCCCGTATCTTTCATTTTAAATTTACTTAAAAGAAAAATTTTGATCAATTGAACTTGTTCTAAGAGAAATAATGGCACCATTTCGGTTTTCATTAAACTTGTTATACAAACACTTACCATGCTCTTTGGTAAAGCCCCTAGAAGCCAACCTGGCTCTTTATTTTTCAACTGATTTGTTAAGTCTTATTTTCCTTCTAAAAAGGAATTTGTATTTAATTGGTTTGCATCTAAGAGATAGTACAGGTAGATCCTAAGTAATATTCTCCATTATTGAATCCATCTCGTCATTTAATATCTTTCTTTAGAAAAATGCATCTTGATCTTTCATTACATCCTCAAAATTTTTAGGATTAGCTTTCACATTAAAATAGTATGGAATTTATCTAGTCACTGGATTTTTACAACTAAGAATTTTGAACCAAAGGACTTAACCTCCTGAGCTCTTTTTCTCCTTCAAAGTTCATAAACTTCGATTATCTTTTGATCATTATCATTTTACATGATCTCTTTTCATTTTTGGTTTTCTTTAGGGATATATTTAGGTACAAATTTGAATTTATTTTCATAAAAAATTACATCTCTTAATTCAATCGCAGTATTTATTGAAATTGAATCATTTGGCTCGATTACCAAAAATTGATATGCCTTGTTGCATTGTTATGAGCAGTAGATTTTAAGCCTTGAAGAGTTTCAATGTTGAAAAAAAATATTATTAGTCATGTTTTTAGTACTGTTTGGTTGATAAGAGATTTGAGAAAGGCCAAAATGGAAATTAGAGAGGAAATATGTACCGAAAAGTATAGAAAACCCTAAAAATTTAACTGACTCAAAAACTAAAATTGATAGCATATTTGGAATCCAAGGGTACTAGGAAGCTGAGGTTAAAGTATCACGATCAACAAAGTTAAAGAAAAACTTTTGATAAATTATAAAAATACCCTCAAAAACTAAAAATCACAAATGGAAGGCTTAAATAGCAATTTTTGGCCAAAAAGTGATAAATTGCCATAGCTTAGCTATAAAGTATTACATCTGAGGCCATTTTAAAGGGAAAACCATAGTTGTAATGCAAAAAAAAACCACAAAAAATCCCGAACAACACAAAAAAGTGCGACAAGTATGGACATGTGCCAATGCTTATGCCTATTCAATAGGCATAGACACCTGTCAAATAGGCGCCACCATTTCAACATATGATTGGGGTCAAATCGCAAAAAAAGAGTCACTTTTTAAATAGGCGACGATGCTTGTCAAACATGCATTGACACTTGTTCAACAGGCTCCATCCAATAGACCCTATTTTACCAAAAGGCGATGGTCTAAAAAAGTAAGGTAAAAAATGTCATTTGTCACTATATAAGCCCAATGATTGGATTATGTAAGGAAGAGAGGAAATTTTTTGCACCAGAAAGGAAATTAAAAAAAAAAAGAAAAAGAGGGGAATGTGAAGGGTTTTGGGAAACTTGATTCTCCAACTCTTTTAATCTGTGTTCAGACATTTCTCGTGTCAAGGTGCCCATCTGTACTGTCCAGAGTCCACCTTATTTTCTTTTATCATTCGTATCTATTTTCGATCCGCCCGTTTCTACCATTGAACCCATATTTTTAGCTTGAACTCGAGAATTTCTATCGAAGCACCAAGTAGTGGATTTACACTTCAAAGGTAAACCTGAGAATTCTAAAACTCTACATTCTATGTTTGATTTTGGTTTGGTTATATAATTACAGTTTTATAGAAAACTTACTGAATCACGACTAGAATAAACGCTACATGCATTTTGCCTAGGGCCTTTATTAAAGTTGTTCAGAAGTTCATTTCAAACCAATTCATAGGGCGACTCCTGTTGTTTGGTCTTAGCGCCTGTTCAATTATCCTGCTCTTGTTCATTTAAATCCCTATAACTCAGTTGAAATTTACTTTTTCTGCTCTGATTTTTCTACAGCCTAACATAAAATGAGCCCCTAGAGCCACCCAACATGTGGCACCTATTCATAAGCCATGACACCTATTTAGTTTGTTTTGGCACATGTTGAATGGGTGCCCATCCCATATAGACAGGCGCTGGTCCTATCCTGACCCCAAAGAGAATTTTTAAAATTTCTGCTTTGATATTTTCATTCATTTGGACCACCTCGTTACAACATTTTTCGATGTAGACAACCGAGCCTCAAAGCTGATTAGGACATTAAAACAGTAAAATGACAAAAAATTAAGCATTTCCCGACACCCGACTCATAAATCTGCATGTGGATAGATACAATGATATTTCAATTATAATACTGCATTTTAAAACTGTTCTCTAAGTGTGAGCGGACCATCCTTTAATGAAAAATTTTATAAAATAAAAATTAAGTGGTTTTGAATAAAAATGAAATTGATTTTGAAAAATAAATAATGAAAATAGTTTTTAGAAATAAAGCGAAGAAAACAAACAGAGTCGAATGTCCTCGCTTGAGTTTACAGGAGTCACATATGGTTTAGCTCTAGCAAAAATTGTAGGTACAACCAAAACGAATGCCGAAGCACTGTACCTTAAGTCAGAGATTCAGGTCCGGAGGCTTCTTATTTCTTCGTTCGAAATATTTAATGAAAATAATGCCAAAATATTAAACCTAAGATTAATTTTATTTTAATTAAATTTAAGTCCAAATGCTAAAGCAATACAATAAAAACAATAATATTAACCAGCGAGGATTGGCACAAGTGGTAAACACTTAGTCGCTTGATGGGTAGTAAAGCTCAGATCCTGAGTTCGATTCCCCGCTTCTGCATAGGTACCCTGAATAGCTTTGTGATATATCTACGGAGTGTTTCTGTAAGGATGCTCGGTAGGGGGAGCAGTGGATTAGTCCGTGGATTGAAGGTCTGAGGAAAACCACTGTCAAAACATTTATCAATTAAAAAAACAATAATATTAAAGTAGTTCATAAATTTGAAAAAATCAAATTATCTAATCGAATAATTTACTCTAACGAACACATAATTTTATATAAATAAATTTCATGAAATATAATTATAACATGATAACCCACTAGAGACCACGTGACTTGAGCGCGACTCCTGTCGTAAGGTGCTCCACCCAATCAGTCGAGAACTGATGATCAGGCGCTTGAATAAATGAGGTTTCCACCCTTATCAAGCACCTCACAGGGTCCCGACTAATTGGACGGGAGGCCCCCATATTTAATGCAGCAATTAATGAACTGGAGGCATAATGAGGCTCGATAAGACTACAGCAGTGAAAAGGAGACTCGTCATAAAGGTACAGTCACACATCAATCTGACAGGGAACAAAGTTTGGTATCACCTACTACCTAGCAATAAAGACCCTATCACCTGCCACCTAATAGTGGTAAGACAAGTGGAAAGTGGCCACTAACATATAATAAAGAAAGCCCACCAGCAGAGGGGCATCTAGTATCATTTTTTCTCTCTCTTACATTTATAAAAAATAATTATTTTCTCTACAAGTCACTGACTTAGGCATCGGAGGGATTCATCGGAGACACCCTCTCTGATCAGATCTTTATTTTTACAGGTCACCGAAGCTCTTTACGACGACCAATATCCTGATCGACGATGAGCATTTCTCTAACTCATTATCAATTGGTGCGGTGAGCGTGGACCAGCAGTGATGACGGCTCACCCTGTGATGAACACAAACCTTGTAGATTCCACCAACTTTATCCCCACTCCATACCTCATCGGAGCTCCTTCACAAACAAGTGTTCAAGATCCCATTATGGCTTGCTATAGGATCACAGCTCACTACGATAATACTCCTAAACATGTTGCCATGCATGACGTTTCTATTTCCGCAGCTGCAACCTCTAAGGACAAGAAGGATGGAACGAACGCAACTAGTGGCGCTCTTACATGTCTTGTTCCAGCAACACATGGGTATCCTAACAACTAATTTTATGTTTAACGCCTTTTGTCTTCAGGAACAACATTGAAGATACAACCTTCTGAGGTAAATGATATATTTCAGTTGTCCATTATTATACATCTTATTTACAGATTGAAAGTCGGGAAGCGATGATCCGCTCCCCTTTCCTGGTTTATTTGGACAGTCATGAGGCAGTTGATCCATCACCCCTCACTGACCCATCTTTATTATAGAAGGAGTCGACCATCTCCCCCTCTCTGTCTCCTGAAGTCCAGAAAGTGGCAATCCACTCTCCTTCCCTGGTTTATTTGGACGGTCATGAGGCGGCTGATCCATCACCCCTCACTGACCCATCTTTATTACAGAAGGGATCGACCATCTCCCCTCTCTGTCTCTAGAAGGCTAGGAAGCGGTGATCTGCTCCCCTTCCCTGGTTTATTTGGACAGTCATGAGGCGGCTGATCTGTCACCCCTTACTTACTCATCTTTATCACAGAAGGCCAGAAAATGACGATCTGCTCTCCTTCCCTGGTTTATTTGGACAGTCATGAGGCGGCAGATTCATCACCCCTTACTGACTCATCTTTATTACAGAAGGTCAGGAAGCGATGATCCGTTCCCTTTCCCTGATTTATTTAGATAGTCATGAGGTGGCTGATCTGTTACCCTTCACTGACCAATCTTTATTACAGAAGGGGTCGTCCATCTTCCCCTCTCTGTCTCTTGAAGGCTAGAAAGCGGCTTATTACTCCAACTCACCTGACTATATGCCATCGAGGCTTATCACGGGTATGCTATACTAGCCGGATGCCCAATCAAAACAACCCATACAACAATCCCTGTTTAGCACCCTTACTAGGGATGGTAGTAGGAGCTCCAGGACATGCATACAAATAGTTGCCCGCCCGTAACTATAGTCTAGATGCCCAAAGGACATCTGTGGCAAATGGAACCTTACAACTATCGGGCAGTCGATCTCACCTGTATAACCCGTCATATGACTCCAGCAGCTAAGAGCGAGACCGCCCCAGACCGTACTCACCAGATTAGCGATTGAACCGCTCCCCCTTCTATCTCTTAAAGGTTAGGAAGCGGTGACTAACTCCCCTTCCCTAGCTTCTTTGGGTAGTCATAAGGCGGCTGACCAGTTACCCCTCACTGACTCCTCCTCTATCTCTTGACGGTCAGAAAGCAGCGATTAACTTTCCTTGGCTTCTTTGGACAGTCATGAGGCGGCTGACTAGTCACCCCTCACTGACTCCTCCCCTATCTCTCGAAGGCCAGGAAGTGGCGATCAACTCCCCTTTCTTGGTTTCTTTGGGCAGTCATGAGGCGGCTG
>CAOJCR012578581.1:0-10143 GCA_948330485.1 Euphorbia neoarborescens | reverse complement strand
TCTTTTCCTTTTAAACCTTAATTCCTAAGCACGCATTCACACATACATTTTGTTTGGAATAATCTTCCTCCGAATGCCTTGATCTCGCTTATAAGGCGAAAGGTACTAGGAAAGAATCATTTCACTCGCTTAGGAATTGCTTTGCTTCTACACTTTTATTTCTTTTCTCTTCAAACGATTTACGCATTTCTTTTAAGATTGACTTCTTTCAAATTTTATTTTTCAGACTATTCTTTTCTTTTTCTTTTCGAGAAAAAGGCCGTTCGCTCATATATACATAAGGTGATACGGTGTAATGCCAATGGGGGTTTTGTATACGGTTCGGTAAGCCCATAAAGCATTAAGCTTCAAAGCCCAGTCCCTTCTTGAGGAACTTACCATTTTTTCTAGTATCTATTTTAACTCCCGGTTACTAAGCTCCACTTGGCCACTGCACTGAGGGTGGTGGGGAGTAGCAATCTGATGAGTAACCCCATACTTGGTTAGAAGAGCTTCGATGACTCGGTAACAAAAATAGGTCCCTCCGTCACTTATCAGTGCTCATAGAGTTTCGAATCGAGGGAAGATCACTTTCTTCAGCATTCTTTGAACAACCCATGAGTTATTGGTGATGGATGCAACTACTTCAACCTATTTGCTCATATAATCCACCATCTCCAGTATGTATTTGTTCCCCATAGAAGATGGGAAGGGTCCCATAAAATCGATGCCCCATACATAAAAAATTTCAACTTCTATAATACCACTTTGAGGCATCTCATTCCTCTGAGAAATGTTCCCAGTTCGTTGGCATTGGTCATGAGTGACCACAAAATTTCGTGCATCCTTGAAGAGATTTAGCCACCAAAATCCGCACTGAAGAACTTTGGCGACTGTCTTTTGAACACTTTGATGCCCTCCACACTTAATGCATGGCAATGAGATAGTACATCTCGAACTTCATCATTCGGGAGGCATCTCCTTATTAATCCATCTCCACATCTCTTTAATATAAGAGGTTCTTTTCAATAATTGAATCAAACATCATGCAGGAACATCTTCTTTTGCCTTGTATCCATATCTGGCGGGAGTACTCCAATGACCAGATAATTTACATATTCTGCATACCAGGGTGGGCCCTTTAACTCTGACCGGATAGCTTCAGCACGTACAACAATTATATACTCGCCTGTGAAATCATCACAAAATGGAATTCCATCATCATCCTCCTTGAGTACATCCGGGTTGAGTCGGGATAAATGATCTACAATGGAATTATCATATCCCTTTCGGTCTCGAATTTCCCAATCAAATTCTTAGAGCAGCAGCATCCATCTAATCAGCCATGGCTTGGCATCCTTCTTTCTAAACAAGTACTTTAAAGCAATATAGTCTGAATATACTATCACCTCTTGGCCCACCAAGTAAGAACAAAATTTGTCAAAGGAATAGACAAATGCAAGTAGTTCTTTCTCAGTAGTGGTGTAGTAAATTTGAGCATTGTCCAGAAGCTTGCTAGCATAGTAAATAACATATGGCTTTCCATCAACCCTCTATCCCAGGACTGCTCCTGTCGCATGGTTGGACGCATCACACATGATTTGAAACAGGAGTTCCCATCTGGGCGGTTGCAAAATTGGAGCTGAGATAAGGGCAGTTTTAAGAGGGTTAAACAATGAGAGATAGGCTTCATCAAACTCGAAAGCTGAATCCTTAGCAAGAAGATTGCATAGGGTTTGGCTATCTTTGAAAAGTGCCCAATGAACCGTCTATAAAATCCTGCATGCCCGAGGAAACTCCTCACATCTTTGACACAGGTTGGGGGCGGCAGATTTTCAATCACCTCTACTTTAGTTCGGTCTACCTGAATCCCCTTGTTAGACACCAGATGGCCTAAGACAATAACCTCTTAGACTATAAAATGGCCTTTCTCCCAATTCAGCACCAATCCATGTTCCTTACACCTGGTAAGAACCTTAGACAGATTAGCAAGACAAGTGTCAAAGGTATCACCGTATACACTAAAATCATACATAAAAACCTCCACAAAACAATCAATTAAATCACTACAAATTGTAAACATGCAATGCTGATATGTGGTGGGGGAATTACACAGACCAAAAGGCATCCTTCTAAAGGTAAAGGTACCGGAAGGGCAGGTAAAGACTTTGCAAGTCGTTCAGGCACTTGGTCAATCAATTGTAAAGGAAAATGATCCTTTTTCGTGGCTTTGTTTAGCCGTCTATAATTTATGCACATTCTTCACCTGATGTCCATTCTAGTAGGTACCAAGTCATTTGATTCATTCGGTACAACAGTGATGCCTCCTTTCTTAGGGACAACCTAGATAGGACTGACGCACTCACTATCACTGATACTGTAAATGATGCCATTATCAAGAAGCTTAATTACTTCCTTCCTTATAACCTCTTTCAAAATTGGGTTGACCCGTCTTTGTGCTTCAATAAATGGCTTATTATGCACTTCTAGGTGAATTCAGTGCATGCATAGTAAGGAACTAAGGCCCTTCAAGTCACAGATAGAATTACCTAAGATATTCTTATACATAATCAAAACAACAGACACGGCAGCAACTTATGGGTTGGTAAAAAAAGCATTGTAAATTATGGTTTGGCAATATTTTGATCAATGTAAGCATATTTTAGGTTGGTGGGTAGTGGCTTTAGCTCTACCGGAGACTTACTCGGCTCGGGTGAAAGAATCGGGTCCTTATTTCATCTCAATGGTTCGTACTTTTGAAAAACAATTTCCTTAGATGCATAGGGAGAAACATCCAGTATGTTAGTAGATTCCATAGATTCTAGATTCTCTTGCTCAAGACAAGCAATTTTGGACAATTCTACATATTTTAGGTTGGCAGGTAGTGGCTTTAGCTCCCCCGGAGACTCACTCGGCTCAGGTGAAAGAACCGGGTCCTTATTTCATCTCAATGGTTCATCCTTTTGAAAAAATTTATCCTTGGATGCATATTAGTAGATTCCATAGATTCTAGGTTCTCTTGCTCAAGACAAGAAATTTTGGACAATTCAACATATGTAGGGTCTCTATTAAAACAGAAATCTAGCATATCACGCACACAAGAATCAATGACATCAGGGCTATCAACCCTACATACGTTCTAAAAAGAAATAGCCTTCTGTATGGTCTTATGCACATCAAATTCTATGGTCTCATTATCTACTTCTAAAGAGATTTTACCTTTGCGCATGCCAATAATGGCTCCAACTGTGGCTAAAATTGGGCGGCCAAATAGAATTGGTATATCCTGATCTACTTCCATATCCACCACATTGAAGTTAGCAGGAAACACAAATTTTCCCACACGGGTAGGTACATCTTCTACCATCCTAGAGGGTACTTAAGACTTTTATCTGCCATGGAAGAAACAACTTTGGTAGGCTTGAGCTTACCTATGCCAGAATTTTTGAAAACTGAACAAGGTATGAGGCTCACACTCGCTCATAAATCACAAAGAGCCCTTTCATAGGTAGTGCCACCAATAGTGTAAAGAACCGTGAATGATCCTGGATCTTTACGCTTTTGGGGTATATTTTTCATAAAGGTCGGGGTTTATCTTTGTGATTTATTATGTCTTTGAGAAATTTTCCCTATGAAGGCCTATCACGTAGGCCATCAAAAAATGGAAGACTACAAGTGATTTGCTTCATATACTCTAAATATTTTCTGAATTGCTTATCCAATCTGTTCTTAATTAATTTTTATGGAAAAGGGACAGTATAGAGGTCTACCTCAGTATTGTCTGGACCGAATCTGGATGGCTTGTCTGCTTTGTCTGGTTCGACTTCTTTTGTTAGTGACGGGATGGATGCATGCTTTTGATCCGGATCCTCCTTTATTACTTGCTTCCCTTTAGCTTTATTCTCCTTGGGTGGCTGGGGCATTGGTATTTCAACTTCTTTACCACTTTGCGGTGATATGGCACTGCAATTTTTCTTGTTAGATGGCTCACCCTGACTCAGGAATTACCCATAGGTTCGGGTATTGGAAGAACTAGCTTGATGGGCAATCTGGTTTTCAATAACTTTATTGTGAGCTAGAAGTTGATCAATTTTACTTTCTATCCTTGCTATCTTCTTATTAGTATTGGCATTAACATCTAACTACCCCCAGATAAAAGTATCTAATAAGCTCTTTAAATTATCTTTCGGTGGTGGTGCTTGCTTAGGCGGTTGCTGATACTGTTGCACTGGCTGATAAGATTGCTGTGACATTTGATACTGCTGAGATAGGGCCTAGTAAGGAGGATGTTGTGCTTGATAAGTTTCTCTTGGATGAAAACTAGGAGGGTTATGAGGTCTAATTTGTTTCTCAGGGTTGAGAGTAGAAGATTGGTTAGACCATGAAAATCCCCGGATGTTGATGCTGGAGCCGCCATGAGTTGTAATTTCCTTGAGGGAACGTCTGATTCGGCTATCCTTGTAGAAAATTGATATCTTCACTTACACTAATTGGGAACTCCTCATAGGCATTAGGTCCTCCACATATACTATAGACACTCGATATATTAGACAGTCGATCCACTTTCTCTATGATTTGCTTCCCGAGGGATTTACTTAATGCTTCAATCTGGGCATCAAGCATGTGGATTTAATCTAGCTCTAGTACTCCTCTTCCCCTTCTGACATCTCTGGACCATTCATCCCCATAAAAGCTTTGCGATGCTAATTCCTCAATTAACTCCATACATTCCTCCGGAGCCATAGTCATCCATTTCCCACTGGCTCCAGCGTTTAACATGTTCCTTTCTTCATCAAATATACCCCTATAGAAAATTTACATGAGATGCCAAGTTTCCATGTTATGACAGGGACAATGCCTTTCCAAATCTTTGAATGCCTCAAATTTGTTATGGCATTCCTTAGTCTAGCATTCTTGTGAGGCGGGAAGTATTTATAGAAATAATCTTACTTTAATTACTCCCATATGGTTATAGAATTGGGAGGGAGGCTTCTTAACCATGTTTGTGCATCATCTCTCAGGGAGAAAGGAAAAAGCCGTAATTTAATTGTGTCCCTGGATGCTCTGGCTATCCAGAAAGTCTCACACACATTATCAAAATATGCCAAGTGTGAGTAAGGATTCTCACCCGGTCTACCATGGAAAGTATTGTGTTGCACCATAGAAACCGTGCTGGGTTTTATCTCAAAATCTTCTTCTGCTACAGGAGGCATGACAACGGGTCATAAGTTAGCTCGAATTGCAGGCATGGCATACTCAACCATAGCTCTCCTGTTCGGTTACACCATTTCTTCTGCTGGATACTCTCCTGCTCTAGGCGGTTGATATATATGCTCGAGTACCAGATGTTCTTATGGTTCGGGAAAGCATTGATTGACTGCTCCCTTCATAAATTCTGCAAGGTTTGCTTAATTTCTTTATCAATGGGTACCACATCTGGATTAGTTCGTGATCTGCACATGAAAATTCAAGAGGCGGTAGTGATGTGATTCAAAGAATAATAAAGTTAATAGGAAGTAACAAATATGAAACCTCAACAAACAAAAGAAAAACACACTCAGACTCAAAAACAACTCTTTGCACTTAAACCAAATGATCCCCGGAAACAGTGCCAAAATTTTGGTCATTCCAGGATTACAATTAATTTTACTTGAGGTTCGGCCTGTCACGGCTTGGATAACCCAAGGTTAAACACGGGGATCCTGGCGTGTTAAGATATATGTTTAGTATAAGTGTGTAAAAATAGGGTAATCATGGAATTCGGTTATAAAGAAAAGAAATAAAAAAACAAGAGTTTAAAAGAGCAAGCAAAAGTATTTGGGAAGTGCTCGGGATGTGTGATGAAAATAAAACAGGTAGAGAAGAGTATGGGTGACATTCGATCTGATAATGGTTATGAACACCATAATGTCGGGATATGCATATATATTGATTGATGGGGGAATTAGCGGGTTGAAACCTATCTCTAGAACGACTACACTTATTTAACCGAGTTTCCCTTGAGCTTAACTCTCGCCATACCCAAGTGCTCGTTTAATCTGTATTAAGCACAGTTTCTCCATAAACCATTCGGGGTCCCGAGAGCATTATCTGTAACCTCCTAGGAATCCTAAGATTCCACTATGGTGATCAATTATTAGCTCACACTCTCGTGGCAATTGATAAATCAGTGACAATAATACGATTGGCCAAGCCATATTAAGCTAGAAATCATAAACATAGGAAATCGAATCAATACATACTCTTTAAAAGAACCTAAATATTATGAATGTTCAAAAATCCATTGTTAAAAAAATGTCATCCACACAGTAGGTTAGTTACACATGGTTGAAAGAAGTAACATAAAACCAAATATAATGAAAACTACAGCAATATAGAAGAGTAAAAAGGGCAAAGAAAAGCAAACTAAAGTGAAATGCCATCTTCTTTGTAGCTGAAGATGATTACTCATGCCTTATCTATGGGGAATAATAGAGGATGGTAGTTAATTGATGAATGAAATGGAGAAGAAGATTAACAAAAAAGAAGAAGATGAGCTTCCCCAAAAAAATCGTTTGCTCCTCCCGCGAAGCTAAAAGGATAAAATTAATTGTAATAATAATAATAATCCCCTTCCCAAATATCTTCACATTGAAATATATATATACCCCCAAAAAGTGGCCATGCAATCAAAGGTAAGGTAGTAGAAGACTTTTCTGTTAACTCCCGTAAATCTGTCAAATCCATGTCAGTTTTGGTGATGATGGCCATACCAAGTTTGTAAAGGTGTCAGTACGAGCCATCTCCACTTCTTTCCTTTTTGGCATGCGTCCAAAGATGCCCTTTTAAACATCGTAAGCCTAGTTGATTGAATTCATTGACATGTCTCTTAATTCATTTACGGTTTCTTTTCATTATGACCTTTTGACCGGATCTACTGGTTGACATGTATCCACCCCAATCGTGTTCTTTACTTGGTGAAGATGGTGCCGAACAGAGTCCCCTTAGTGCCAAGGATATGAAGTTCATTTGGTCAGGAGAGTTAAAAAGGGGCGGCTGTCATCCGGTTTTACCTCATCCAGTCTTTTCTGGATCCAGGATCTTTTATAACATCTGAGCTCCTCCTCGTTTAATCCCCCATTTTTCTGGGTGCGAGTGATCCATGAGCTCTAGGTCTCTAAATTAAATTTATCTAGATAAGATTTGCCTCAAAAGTATTAAAGTAAACATAAGCAACCATTTTGTCATTATAAATGAATTTTCGTGGCTCCAGTTCCAGTATGTTGCTTTTGGATAAAAATGAAAGGAAAAGAGTGAAAATTGTGCAAATGAATTAAGGAAGCATGTAAAAATGAGGCATTTATATTTAGAAAAATAGGGTGTCGAATGCATGCTATCAATATTCATACATAGTAGATCATCTTAATATATATTTCTTTACATGTTTTCCAAAGATGCTCATCCGTACTAGATCATTTTAAAGATACATGTTTACACATGTTTCCAAAGTATGTTCATACATACTAAAATATCCTAAGATACATGTTCCTATATATTTTCCAGAGTATGATCATACATACTAGATAATCTTTAGATATAAGTTAGTACATTTTCGAATGCATGTTAATACATACAAGATCATTTTAAGATACATGTTCATACATGTTTTCCAAATGTATGTTCATACATGCTAGATCATTTTAAAATAGATATTCATACAAAATAGATCAACCTAAGATACATTTTCATACATTTTTTTGTAAAGTATATTAATACATACTAGATCATTTTAAGATATATGTTCATACATGTTCTTGAAAGTATGTTCATACATGGTAGATCACTTTAAGATGTGTGTTCATATATGACATCCCAACATGTCTTTACATGCTAATTTGTTTCACTAAAAATACATGTTCATACATGTTCTTCAAAGTATGTTCATAGATACTAGACAACCTTAAGATGTATGTTCATATATGACATCCCAACATGTCCATAGATGCTAATTTGTTTCAGCAAAAATACATGTTTATACATGTTCTCTAAAGTATGTTTCTACACATTATACCATTTTAAGATGCATATTCATAAATGACATCCTAGCATGTCCATACATTTAATTTACTAAATGTTCATACATGTTCGCTAGAGTATGTTCATATGAACTAGACCATTTTGAGATCTATGTTCATATATGACATCCCAACATATCCATAAGTGGTAATTTGTTTCATAAAAAAATACATGTTATCTAAAGTATGTTCATACATATTAGATCACTTTGAGATGCTTATTCATACATAACATCCTGGCATATCCATACATGTTAATTTTTTTTATCAAAAAATACATGTTCATACATGTTCTCTAAAGTATGTTCATACATACTAGCTCACTTTATGATACATATTCATAAATGACATCCAAGCATGTTTATACATGCTATTTTGTTTCATCGATAAATACATATTGATACATGTTCTCCAAAGTATGTTCAAACATACTAGACAATTTTAAGATGCATGTTCATACAAGATATCCTAGAATATCCACAATTGCTAACTAGCTTTATAAGAAATACATGGTGATATATGTTCCCCAAAGTATGTTCATACATACTAGATTATTTTAAGATACATGTTTATACATGACTTCTGAGCATGTCCATAAATGCTAATTTGTTCTATAAAAAGTATATGTTCATACATGTTAATTTATTTTAATACGTGCTCATACATGTTATTATGGTATGAACCAATCTTTTTGTATGCAAGTTCATACATGACATCCTAGAATATCCATACTTGCCAATATATGTCATCTCAACCATTTATGCATAATATTTAGGTGGCTACTCCATTTCATCTAAACAATTTTTCAGGTGATGGCCAAAGTAATGTAGAAGGTGCTGAAATAAAAATTAATTGATGAATCGGTACTGCCCCCAAAACCAATGAGATTTTATAATTGAGTACCACCTCCAGGTTTAATGAGAGCATAGTCAATAATGGAGGTTGAAGATAGGACAAAATTTGAGATGAGAATGGAAGCATGGTTAGAGAAGCATGATTAAGCCCAAAAGGAATTGCTAGATAAGATGAAGAAGCTCATGAATGTTATAGAGCTCGCTTATATAAAGCTACAAGAGATTACGGTTAGGGGAATAGAGAGGTTCTCGTAAAGGTTTTCAATGCCCAGGTTTCCAGTATATAGCTATCCAATTTCCCATAATACATAGTTTGTGATAGTATTGACAATAGCGTGATTGATATGGAATTATATAGCCCATTTTTTCCCAACCACTTTAGAATATGAGGGTACTAGTTGGTACAACCATCAATCATAAGGGAAAAAAGAGATATAGACCTTCTCTCAATCGAGTTCATGAAAAATTGTACTTGTAATAATTTGTAATTTAGAACCACTTGCGAGGCAAGGGCACAGTTGTATAGAGACCCGATGAACTTTTCTAGGAATACTATGAATGATGGACCCAAATAGTGATTGGCTTGTCAGTGAAGCCACCTGTAACTAAGCTTAATAGTAAAATTTCTACATGGAAGCCTAGATGTTTAGAAGAAAGAAATGAAATAAAAGACCTTTCATTCTTATATCGAGGTCTTTGAGATGGGGAAGAAGGTGGAAAAATAAAAAGTAATTCCTCGATCGATAAGCTCCAGTTTCAAGTCCAAGTCCTGCATAAGGTTCAGATCGTCAGTTACACCAATAGTTTCATCATCTTCCGTGAAGCCTACTATCCAAAGTTGGATGTGGCTACCATCAGCCAAGGATTGGAAAGCCATATTTCTAAGAGACCTTTTGTTAACCCATGGGCTGATTCCCTTAGCAGTATATTCGTAAAATGTCGAACTATCAAAATTCTTGATTTATTATGGCCTTACAGAGCACCATCCCTTAAAGAGAAGTTTAACTTTTACACTTATCATGTGTCCAACGCACACCATACAAATAAATGTGTGGGGTTGGTTATTACTATCCATAGATTAGTAGAAGAACGGAAGTTGGAAAAGCTAGCACTAGTGTGAGCGGAGCGACCTTTTATCGAAAGATAAAAATTTTTAATTTTTAGTTTTTAATTCGGGAAAACGGAAAATGATCCTTAAGCGAGTGAAGAATTCCTTTCCTAGTACCCCTCGCTAAAAGGCGAACCCAAATAGGGAC
>CAOJCR012575130.1:0-12234 GCA_948330485.1 Euphorbia neoarborescens | reverse complement strand
GATGCAACACACATACAAGAATAGGCCTCATGGCCATCTTTCATTGATAAAAAAGGAGTGATAACAAGGATACCTGTGATGCAGGGAGCATAGAAGAAGAAAGCA
Source organism: Euphorbia neoarborescens (assembly GCA_948330485.1). Lineage (NCBI taxonomy): Eukaryota > Viridiplantae > Streptophyta > Magnoliopsida > Malpighiales > Euphorbiaceae > Euphorbia > Euphorbia neoarborescens. The sequence goes on along the minus strand of CAOJCR012575130.1, from coordinate 12,129 downwards.
AGTTGTGAGGTTTACCACGAGTGGACCATGATTGTTGTTTTTAGCAGCCACCTCACAAGACACATCCATACCAGAAGAAGAGAAAGATTTTTTAGGAGTTTTTGACATAATGCAAACAAATTTCATCAAGTAAACTAATTTGCTATTTAATATTAAACAAAGACCATTAAGTCCATACATGATACATGGGTATATGAGTGAGAGGTTTGCATTGTTAAGGGATCATATTGAATGTCATAGTGTGTGAGACTTGACACTTTAAAAACATATTATAGCCTTAATCTAATTTTGAATCATAGAGCACCAAGCTTTATATAAAGGTGGTAAGCTTTGATTTAAAATTAAAATACAATAAAGGAATAAGGATCCATATGTGTTTTAATGTGGAAAGTAAACAAGAATGGTAGGCAATAAGTGCAAAGGCCAAGAATTCTCTAGTTAAAATTAAGGATTCTACTTCAAAATCAAGGATTCTCTAGTTGAAACTAAGGATTCTCCTTTCAAAATCAAGGATTCTCTAGTTGAAACTAAGAATTCTCCCTTCAAAATCAAGGATTCTCTAGTTGAAACTGAGAATTCTCTAGTTGAAACTAAGGATTCTCCCTTCAAAATCAAGAATTCTCCAGTTGAAACTAAGAATTCTCCCAACCCTTAAAATGTCCTAATTCTCAATTTCAAAAAGACCACCCTCAAATATTTGGTTTATGCTAACAGATGTGGTTTTTGGCTTTAACCTCATTTAAAAGCCAAGACTTATCTATGACAGACAAAATGGAGAATTCTTTCATCTTAAGAGTTCTTTTAAATTTGTTAGGTAATGTAAAGTCACAAACTCTTGCCTACACTATGCCAATAAGCCATATCACCATACAAACTAGCCCTATAACCATGCTTCGTACATAAACATCCAACTTTCACATAACACCACCATTACCTAAGAATAAGATTTGCTGATGTGTGTGGGTAGGCGTTAAGTGGTCATAGAAAGGGTTTAAGTATATTGGTAGACTTGTTTCAGGAGCTTTAAAGTCTTTTCTATTTTTTAATAAAAGCATGTATATACTTCATTGGTCTGTTCAATATCCAAGTTGGCAATATAGTTAGTACTTAAGACAGATGGGAAAATATAAGTGCTTACCTAAGGAAGTATAGCTTGGTGAAATAAGATTATCTTTTAAACATGCAACTGAAGAAAACAGAACAAAGGAGTTATTTTCTTCATTTAAAAATGGTGGAAGGAAAGAGAATGACAAGATTTTACCTAGTGATTTTTGAATCTCCAAAGAAGACCCAAGTAGGATAGAAGTTGAATCCACCAATACAATTTAAGCATAGGGTAAGCAGAGATTGGCAAAGTAAAATGCTTTGTACCTGCAGAGGTGGATGTTGAAGTGATTCTTTCCAAGTTGGTTTGCGAGGGGGGAAACTGTGATGAATCCTGAGTTGGTAGAAGTAGGGCTTTCTAAGTAAGACCTAAACCTGCAAGTCAGTCAGAATACATTGGTTAGTAATTTTTCAAGACATGATGAGAGCTCAAGAAGCCAAATCATATGCATACCTGTGAAAGCGGCTAGACCAAGATTATTTATGTGCTTAATTGACTAATTAAGCTATAAATATGAATTTTATATTTATTGGCTATTTTCGGTCAATTTATTAATTATTTTCTAAGTAATTAGTAATGAAAGCCATAAATATGTTCCCGTTGTCAATATTGATAAGGCCATTGAATCTCCCTATACATACAGCAGCTGTTTGACATCTCTAAGGCAATATGCAAAGAAGTCTCTCTCTAAAGCAACTTACCAATGCAAACAGAAGGTGGAATGGTCTTTCCCAATTTAGCATTCAGCTAATTTGGTTTCCAAAAGCCCAGTTGAGTATCCAGAGGCAAATCACCAAGATTGAAAGGAGTAATTGAAATTCACAAAGGCAAGTTCAGATACACATAATTGCAGATACAAAAGAAGTGCTATCACCACCAGAAAGCATTGAATCACACAAAGGAAGACAACAAATTTATTTTGTGGTCACAGAAATCAAAAGCTAAAAGAAAGCACATAATCATTTAAGGGAGGGCCAAAATTTGGGATTAGCTTATCTACAAAGTTTCAAATGCATCAGCAAAAATTTTAGAAACAGAGAGGGTGGAAAAGTTACCTTGAAATGGTTTCCAATTTCCACCTTTACGGGTTACGGGTAAGCCCTCGGTTGGTCTTACTTAGCTTTGGTTTGCTCGTGGGTCAGCCCTCGATTTGTCCTGCTCAGCCTTGGTTTGCTCCTACGCCCGTCAGCTCTCGCCGGTCAGTTCTCTGTGCAGATGAGCCTTCGTTCGTCCTCTCTTGCTTGCTCAACTCCCGTCGAACAGCCCCCTTTTTGTCACTCAGCTTCGGTTCGTTCGTCACTCTCCTCTTGCCGTTCAACATATCATGTTCACCGCCCAAAGTAAGTCATCGTCCCCTGCTGTCCCTTCGCTGGTCAGCCCCCTACAGTCGCTGTTCGTCAGCTGCTGCTCGTCTCCTCCTGTCTAGCCTCCATTGCCACCATTTGCTGAAATTCAAAAGTTAAATGGGTTTTTATTTTGCTGTTCGTGCCTCAACAGATGAAATGAAAACATTTCATTTCTTAAGTGAACTTGCAAAATATCCAACTTTATCTATAGAGTTTTGTCTCTCTTTAATTTGAGCCAAAATTTTAAAATTTTTCACATATACGTAATTTAATCCCAAATTAATTATATGCTAGGGGCAACTGTTACACCCTAGATTTAATTGGACCAATTTTATAAATTATAAAATTAGGACTAATTAATATATTCATGATTAATTAGTTAATTATTTAATTAATGTTAGTGTAAGCACGAGACTTTTTCCTAAGAGTGATGATGAAACTGGCTTTCACCGATTTTCCCCCGCGACCGCTGTAACCACGTGTTTGGACCTAAGAAGGCCAAGATTCTCACTTTCAATACCCAAACCACGCGTATTTCATGTTATTTCAACAAATCAAACCTTTCCAAGCTTTTTCAAAATCGGGCCCAATCGGACCAAAATCGGCTCATCGAACCGTTCCCTCCTCTGAACCGAAAATCACCTAACCAAACCCCCTCCATACTACCACAAATATGATTATTAGAGCCAAAATTCAAACAAATAAAACCATTTGTGGAAAATATGCCATTTTTGACATTAAACTAAGGGCTTGTGTCACCTTCTACTTTGGGAGGGGACAAATTCTAAGGTGGGGACCACTCATTAATGGAAAGAAGAAGAGTTGGTCAAGAGGGGGGAGACTTGGACAGATTTGAGGGGGGATTAGGGGCATATGTTTGGCTCTCTCATCTTTCATGATACAATATAACAACTTACACACAAAAGAGTTCAAGTTAGCACTCTTCTTGAGGACTCTCTTCTCTCTCCCATTTTTACTTGACTTCCATTCTGGTTTTTTAAGTTTCATCCCCAAGGACCCCTTCTTCCTCTCTCATTTTTTGAATTCCAGCAGCCCATCCTTTCCCTCAACACCATCTTCCACCTTGCTACTCATTTCTCTCACCTTTTCCACCACTATTACTCTCTTCTCCCTACACTTCACTAAAAACTCCTTTTCCACTACTCAAATTTCCTCAAGCCTCTCCATTTCTTCTCTAAGAGAAAGAGCTTTCAATTACAAGGCCCTCTTGCCTCTTAGAGTTGTCAGTTCATACAAGAAGTACGCTTGTTTTGGGTGTTTAGGACGAAAGAGTCTCCGACGTCTATTCGATTTCTACACGTCCACACATGGTTAAAGCGCGCTACAAAGGTAACTGAGCTCTAATCTTTATTTTCACTCTCATATCACTGGTTGTTGGTTGAAAGTTTGTGCTTTTACGTGTTGATACATTTTATTTGATGAAAAATCGAAAACCGGACTCTTTGGTTCAAAATGTGAAATTAATGTTAAATGAATGGTTAAAACAGATGTAAAAAACCCCTCCTTAGACTATATTTCTGTACCCCGACTGCTGTGGGGTTGACGAGGGTGAGAACATGTAAAACACGAATAAAAATCGATTTAAAACGGGTTAAAATGGATGGAAATGGTTTAATGATGAACATGTCGTATTATTGAGTTTTGATGTATAAAAATGAGGTTTTTATGTCAGGATATGTTTTCAGATGTTACAAATAAATAATTTTGAGTCCCGGGTGTCCCGGGGTGCTTTCGTATCCCCGAATAACGTTTTTGGATGAAGAAAGTTAAAAAAAGGTGATGAACAAACCTATAGCACGCCGCGCTGTGGTAGCAAAGAGTTATGTTTGAAATTTATGACCTATAACACGCCGCATTGGCCCTCCAGCGCGACGCGCTACAGGTCTGAAGTTACAAAAAATTTTGTTTTTTGCCCTTTTTGTCCGAAATTATTCCGGTTTTCAATTTTTGATCAAACAAACGACTTTTTTTCGAAATAAAATTGGTAAATCATGCATTTTTAATGTAGCTCTTTGTGTGTTTAATTTTAATATTGATGCTTGTCCGTACTAGCACGTTAATTATCTGCATCTCGGACCCAGATTTAAATTCCCGTTTTACGCTTTTACGTCTAGAAAACTGTGCTGGGAAGCTAGATTTAGCGTCGCGAACATAAATCAATGAAGGAATTCATTCTTGGATTTCCTACTCACTAAAATTCGCATGTCTCTGAACTTAAAATCGAGCTAAATATTTTAAAACAATAAATCACACAACCCTTCCGTAATTGAGCCAAAAATGTTTTTCAGGCCGTCGCGAGTGCATCCTTTGGCCCAAACCATCCGGTCTAACTATTCGAATTGAGCCAGGTGTCCCCCCTAAAACATGACCCTAAGCTATCTCTTCTCCCCCTTCTTAATAAATGTCCATTTCAAGCATAATGTCATGTTACGTGTTTAAATTTTTGCACTTTAATTATTTTAATACATGTGAATGTATGTTCCCCATATCCCTATTTTTTATTTTGGATGTAAAACCCCCGTAGATAGCATGATTGATATTCGATTGGGTTATAACTAATTATTTTATTTTCCGCTTTTATTTACCGCTTTATGTATGTGCGATCAACTTAATTAAGACCACTAAAATCAATTTAGGTTATTTTTACAAATAAAAATGCTTTGTTTTCTAAAACGTCGTCGATTTTCTTTAAATAAATCTTTCGAAAAAGGATGAGTAGATGTCTTGTCCGAACCCCGATCTCTGGATCACGGTTTTGGATTTGAGGTTTAGGATCCGAGTTATACCGTGAAATAATTCTCAGTAGAGCTTGGAATCGGGTGGCGACTCTAAATATCATTTTAAAAAGATTCGAGTTAGGATCTTTCAAAACGTTTTCTTTTCACAACTTTAACTTTCTTTTTCCGATTTTTACTTTCAAATAAAAAGTCCAAAAGTCCGCATTCACACGCGTATCTGATTGCTAAGGGATTCATTTGACTTTTCTTAAACCACTTTCACAAAAATACATTTCCAAAGCAACTTTGTATTTTCGATAAAAAGGTCACTCACTCACAGTTAGTTAGTTAGTTTAATAAACTAATTAATTAATATTAAATTAAATATTTTAATTAATGTGTGAGAAGTGAAAGCTATAGAAAGGTGATGGTCGGCAGTTACTGAAGGCTAGGAATCTGAAGTGGGAGAGATGGAAATAATGGGATGAAGTGGGGAGTTATCAGTGGACGTGCAAGGGAGCACAAAGTGAAAAACTGCTAAGAAACTGCTACTACTTCTTATAAATACAAGTTCACCACAAAGCAGCAAGAGAACACATAAACACAGCCAGTCACAGCAAAAAGCTCAAACAGCAACAACACAACTCATCAGCTCTACTTCAATTGTTCAAGTTCATTTTTTCATCTGCAGTTCAAGTACTTTAACTTCTTCAAGCTTTTCTATTCTCTTTAATTTAATTTTAAATTTTTCGTCAGAGAATTCTAGTATTTTCAAGTTTTCTATTAGAAAATTCTAGTTTATTTTTTCAGCAATCCAGTTATTTTATCTTTCTTCAATTCCTGCAACTATCAGTCCTTTCTATTCAATTATTCAAGCACATTTAAATTTCAAAGGCATTGTTACGATGTTATTTCAATGTATGTAAATTAATCTGCGAATTGATTTTTTTACATTCTTTTAAAGTCATATACAATCGTCTGATTAGAAGTCAAAGTCCTAGTTTTGTAATTTTTTCTACAAAATTACTGACACGCTCACTTAATTACCAAAAGGTGAGAAACAAATAACATTTTATTTACGTGTTACATATCTAACGGTAGGGAATATAAATTTGCGGTGTATAGAAAAATTTTCGGTTTTGACATCATCATCACAATAAAGGATTGCGATACGGAGGGTTTGAACATATTTAAGGAAAATAACAATCTTAGACATATATTGCCTTCGAGTGTTGTAAATAATAGTTTAGATGGACAAATTAAAAAATAAAATAAAAAATAAAAAATCTCCACAAAGCTCTGTGAAAAGAGTTAGCATTTGTCAAAATTAGTGGCGTGAAACAGTCCAATTTATTGGATCCCATGAAATTATTAAAAAAAAGTACTAGTATTTGCAAAGAAATGTATCCACACGTGTATTGACTTTTGAAGTTTTGTACTCACGGCAAGTTTCTGTCAATTTCTTTTTGCCAACTTTTTGTTGTCGCAGTAGAGCAAGAAACATGTTAATTCTCGTGCATATACAGCTCATTGCCTCTCGATTTTTTTTAGCATTAATGGCATTGAAGACAAACTTTTAATAACAACCGGAAACTAATTAAGTGAAAAATTATAAAAATTGATTTAAAAAAAAAATAGTGATTAAAACTAACGATGAGTATTGGAAGGAGATTCTTTATTTTCCGCAAAAATCTTTCTCGATGGGGATGGAAAATCCTTGAATTTACAGGGAATGGGAAGAAACTTTTCTTCATAACCGGAGATGGGGAGCGGAATAGTTTAGAGGTCCCCGTCCCGTCTCATTTCAATACCTACAGGAATTTTCGTAGTATCTCGTTGGGGAGCAGTATTTTTAACACATTAATATATATTGTAATAACTTATATTATTAAATATTATTAGCTATCTTTTTAAAATATATACATAAGTAATACACCGTAATAAACTAAGAAATCCTATATCGTTTTATTACTTCATTTCGAAAAAAAATTAAACTCTTTATTTTAATTTTTATAAAATTAATTTTAAAGTTTATTTAAACGGGAAATGAGGATCCCCGCGAGAATGAAGAAACCGGTGGGAATGGGACCAAAATTTTTCCCGCCACTCCCGTGGGGATGAAGATGAGTATTTCTTATTAATAACGGATATGGAGATGGTATAGCATTCTCCATCCGTCCCACCCCACAATCATCTCTAATTAAAACGGTACATATAGTTGTAAAATATCCTATATTATATAAAGATGTTAAAATTATTGCCTGACATTGTGTTTAATAAATCATGGGATGCTAAATTCAAAATGTTCACATTTATGTAAGATACGAAATGTAAACAAAATTTTCTTAAGTCATCAAATTTATACAAGATATGACTAAAAAAAACCCGACTTAGTCATATTAGTCCGTCGGGATTTTTGACACCATGTGTATAGTCAGGACAAACTATTAACCAATTAAACAGGAGCTTTGGGGTACGATGGATTTGTTAGGTGAGTGTTTATGATAGAGCGAGCCACTGTCATTATTGTTCCATACTCACCGCACCAATCAATTACTGGCAAAACTGGATATGTCAGGGACCGAGCCTCGAACTGGTTCAAACGATCTGCATAAAGGAAACAAATTGGTCGTAGCTGGGTTAACCGGATTAAGGTACTCCGATGCCAAAGTCAGTAATTTGAACTCGAAAAAAGGGAACAGTGGCTAGTTAGTAGAAGAAGATAAGAATATTCGATCCTTTACTTGTACCAACTCTACTAATTATATAGCGGTCTTGGCTACCACGTACCTTATTATCAGAGGACAGCGAGAGGCATGGCCTATTTGGTCCTATCAGCTCTCACTCGAGTAGGTGACTGCTTCTGAACACCTGACGAGACATCCTTTTGTTCCTGATCTCTTGTTGGACCGTATTTTGCTCTTACAGCATTAAGTGTCGCATTAAATGTAATGGTATCTCTTCTCTCTCTTTCCGTGGGTCTAGGAAAGGCTGCTCGTCGAGTATCAACCGCCCGTCCCGTGTGGGAAGTGGGCATGCATCATACTCCTGTGAAGATATAGGCGGCCACCTTCAGGGCGGCTATTCAACTGTTACGTGTCGCGTTTGGTACGTGTCTCAAGTACAAAGGGTTAAAAGGTTATGAGGAGTCTCCTCTAGGAAAGTTGAAATTCTTATGGATTTCGAGAAATGGGGACATCTGTGCAAAGGGCGGCTAAAGTACTTAGGAGTGATGAATGTGCGTTTGTTAAATGGACGTTTGCAGGGTTCAAGAAGGATTATTAATGATTGTTTTAAAGATAAGGGGCACGGGAGTATGCCATGTGTCATTAGGCACACCGCTCAATGCAGTTTTAATGCGTGACGTCATGCACAATGATGGGGATAGCTGCGTCCAACAGTATCGCGACAAGTGTCCCTTGATGGTTCGAATTTTGAATTTTATCTGTAGGTCTTCCTCCTTCAAATGCCTATAAAAAGGGGGGCCTTCTATAGTGCTTCCCATTTTGGTGCCTGCTTATTTGTATGTCAAAAGAATTACTACGTAATTTGCACGAGTATTCGGCCACTGTGAGAGCCCATCTCTATTTTTTCTGTCACCAACCTTTGCGACAGCGGTTTCCTCGAATGAGGAAGAGGTTAGCCCAGAGGAAGTTCTTATTGGTGAAAGTTGCCAAAAAAATGCCCGTCAGCGATGGAAATATTGTCCAACAGCGGTGACAAAATGGGAAAAGGTACGACATTGTTTTGGTTGGTTGCTTGGGCCGTATATCTTTCTTACGATGCAGGAGGTTTCTATATGCACAATTACTTTCTCGTATTTCGATTGATTCATTGTTTGATCTGCTGTGTGCCAACACGGCTCGTCGTTAGGCCCTAGCGTTACGGAGAGGTAGAGGGAGAGGGGGAAGGACAATTTTAGTGACGTTCCTCAAGTGTCGGGGGATGCTTCTGTTTCCTCAGGGGTGTCGAGTGCCATATTGGGCTGAGGGAAACGAGAGGGGAGTAAAGAGGCGAAACCAGCCGTGAAAAGGGTTCACCTGAGTTGAGTAAGTTTGACAAAAGTATTTGTCTGTGGTATTTGCATGAGTGGGCCTATTAAATAATAGTACTATTGGTGTTGCAGGGTAGCTTGGGCGGGATTGGGACGGCGACCTCTCCCGTAGTGGTGGATGAGGTTCCCCAAAACCTCGAAGGGGTGTCTGAGTTGAGTGTTGGTCTACCGGTCGGGGCGACAGGGGCAGAGCCAGTCCCATTGGTGCATGAGAGTTCTCAAGTTCCTCCTTCCTTGGTGACAGATGGTGGAAAAAATGTTCCACCCTAGGCACCGCCTTTCCAGGAGAAGGGGGTGCCTCGGGGTGCTTTCCGAGGGGATGAGCTCTCTTTTGAGAGATTGCGATAGATGTTTCTTATTAATGATGTCACACCTTCACCCTCGTAACACAAACTAGGCGAGAGTGGACAAGGAGAGATAACCTGCACGTAGAAAATCTCTCTTTCTATAAAACAAAAGACATCACACATAACAACTTATTTTACATCATCAAACCAATATTTACATAATGAGGACTGGTATCCTTTACATTTACCAAGTTAACATCACCTATAGTGATTGTAAGGAATACCATCTTGTACCAAACAAAACACAAAACATATGTTTACAATTAAAAGATGCACCAACACATTGCATGATATGTATGCTCTAGCAATAGATGGATGACCTAAGACTTTTCCTGCATTGGCACCGACTAGCAAAAACCCAAAATCTACTCTTCGAGTCTCTTCTCCTCAACCTTTGTAGCTAAAAGGTTTTAAAACGTTAAAAACGTGAGATTTGATATCCCAGTAAGTGGTTGTCTCAATAAATACTATACATATGTAAAAGAAAACAATATACTTAACAAAACCGTTTTGAAAAATAAAAAACTCCAATAAAGTTTAATTACACGTTTTTGAAGATGCAAATCAAACACATTTTAATAACACTCAATCTTTATGTTTCAAAAACCGTATAAAATCACTCTTCACAGAAATCATCCATCTAGAGGTTGTCACCATATAACTCAATAGTCATAAATCAATAATATTCGGATATCCATGGTAAACCGCCTATCAACGCATGGTCTTATACAACCACTTCACTGCCATGCAACGATAGGTCTTTAATATGTGTACACATACCTACCTCTCACGAGGTAGGTTTTTATTAACCAAAACCCCTCCGAACCAACTTCTCTAGGTGGAGTAAGGACTATGTATTCACAAAGAATACATAACCTATCAAAGCGTATTAAAATCAACTTATAACTCATAATCAAATAACTTTCCAATATCAAACACATTATCTTTCATCCAAAACTTGAAATTCCAAAACATAACTCAAGTTACAAATCCTTTATTGTAAACCAAATCTTCATTTCTATCATATAACAATTTAATCTGAAAAATAGCTAAGCTTTCATCAAATCAAACTCAATATAACAACTAAACTTTCATTAAAACATAATCAATATACTTAAAACATATTTCAATATAATTTAATCTATTCTCTAATTCACAAATCAATATATATATCAAAACAATCTTAATTGCATAAAACTCAATTCAACACAACAACTTGTTAAGAAAACATAATCAACATCTATAATTAAATTTGATATTTCAAACTAAATATAACAATCCTTAAAACAAAAATAACAAAAGAAGATAACCACTTACAACTTAGAAGAACCAAAATCTCTCAAAAGAATCAACTTCACCTCTACTTCAATATTACTCTCCAAACTCCATCTCTTCCATTGATTATTCAAAACCCATCATCCTTAGCTCTTTATTATGACTAATACACCAGAATTCAGTTTAAGAACCCAAAGAAAAGAAGACAAGACGTAGAATTGGATCAAGAGTGGAAGAAGAGCATGAAAAGGAGAAAGAATTGAAGAAGAAGAAGAAGAACCTTTAAGCTTTCCATGTAAATCTGGAATTTTCACCCTTAAAATACCAGCCAAATACTCCCTAAATATCCAAAATCATGAAATTCCAAATTTGCCCCTTAATTGCCTACAATTTTGGACTTTTGAAATTTTTGACTTTTATAATGTATAACACATACTTAACACGTGAATTTGTGTTTTTCAACCATAATATACTAAATTTTTCAAGCCCAACACAAGTTGGACACTACTCTTGTCACATCCCGACCCGGGATTGACAAGGACGACAATGGTAAGGTGAAAAGTAAGTTATGATGAGATAAAAAGAGTTACATTAAGCAGTGATTTTGACTGGTAATGTGAGTTTCAATATCAAAATGTGAAAATGAGCAAGTTCACCATAATGAGTTTTGACAGGTAAAAGTGAGATCTAATGGTATATTTGAGATTTGGAGTTAATTTTATGTTTAATTAAGATAAATATGATTTGTTGGAAGTTAACTCAGGTTATGTTAAAGTAAAAATGTGAATTTGGAAATAGAACATAAATAGTTAGTTTTGATGGTCTTATCAGTGTTTACAGAACTGAGTGGTAAGTTCGTATTTGGAGTTCGAATGATCGTTTATGAGATTTTATTGATGGTTTATAATAAAATAAGGGTGTATGAAGGTTCGGGATGAGATTCGGGAATTATCGAAATGTTTCAGGGAAAATGAAGTTTTGGGAAACAATAAGGCTACACGAGCTTGTGTAAAGAGCTACACAAACTCGTGTAGCATGAAATAAAGAGGAATTAGTGAGGATTAGAAGTTACACGGGCCGTGTAGGATCTATACGAGGGTCGTGTAGGCTATAAGGGGGTCGTGTAGAAGCAACACGGGGGACGTGTAGCCTGGAAAAAGGATGAATTCTTGAAGATTAACACTACACAGGTCGTGTAGGAACCTATACGGGGTTCGTGTAGGGTTGCAGCTGAGTGAATTCTCTAAAATTTTGATAGATTTTT
>CAOJCR012573150.1:0-10906 GCA_948330485.1 Euphorbia neoarborescens | reverse complement strand
CAAGCTCATTTTAAAGCCATTTTAGTCCGTGTTAAGTTTGAGTTCACCCCCATAACTTCCAAAAATTTCAAGGTACATAAATATTGTCTAAAGGGGTAGATTTAAAGTTGTCACAAGTCCATTTATTCTAGACATTTCCATTTTCTCAACCAAAGTTACACTTTTCGGTTTTTAGCAAAACTTTACATGTTAAAGGTTGAAAACCGCACAAGACACCTGCATAACAGAAAATATATGTGATCAAAAAGAAGTGTAGGGCTTAGGGATTACCTAAATCCTATGTACTCCATGTGGTGCGAGTCCAATACCCCAAATCAACTCTGCGTGTCTCCATTAAAGGACCGAATCGAGAGTTACACCGAATATATGCATTTTTTAATGTCTAAAACTTGTGGAACAAAGGGACTTATCACTTAAATCCCTTGCTCTTGGGGTTTAGAAGTTATTTTTTTTTAGTTTTTGTTTTAGAAAGAAGAAGAAAATGAAGAAGAATAAGGGACCAAGCCAGAGAGAAGAGAGAGCTCTCTTGGGTTCTTTTCTTTTTGATTTTTTTTTGTTGTCAAATGAATTATTATTGCTTATTGTTACAGCTACCTCCCCCCTTATTCACGTCCATTTCCCCTTACTTCTATGGGGTCTAGGTTAATTTTAGCCACCTTAAACCACATCACATTTACCGCTTGTCCTTTCTCTTCTCTTTTGCTTTATCTATTGGTTTTCCTTTTCCTCTTATTTCTTTCTTTTTCAGCTGTAACTTGGGTTTTTAAGTGGGTTTTTTAAATGGGTTTTGGGCTTACAAAGTGGATATGGGCCTAAGGTATGGGTTTGTACCCAAATGGGCCTTAGACTCGAACACACATGGGTTTATTCAGTTCGTAAGAATTATTCAAGAAATACTTAGTTTGTGTCTTCATAGCATGGATACTAGAGTTCTTAGACCAACTTTTACGGATACTGAGGCATTCAAAAGGTATTGGCGAGTGTCGTTTTCATCATTGCCCTAGGATAAAAATCCGGTGCTCACAGGTACACTGTCCTAGAGTTGAGTGATCAGAGTAGTTGTTTTATAGCTAGTGTCGACACCTACCAAGTTTTTATGAGGTGCTCTCGATCAGAGAATGGATTTACAAGTACTTTAAAAGGATGAATTGTGAGCCTGGTCGAGGAATTGGGAAGAATTTGTAAGGCATAATCAACCTGATCGACAAACCAACCTAAAAAGATAAGAAGGGGCTGGGTTACAATGATAAAATGTTTATTAGAAAGAAGGGAATGACAAATTATCTGTATACCAACTTCATCAAAGTCATAGAGCCTGTGTATGGTGGAGAGCTTAACACATTGAGCACTTGGGAGATTTGGTTCCCAACTTTGAGATCTACAATGATGTCATGAACTATGCAGATGATACTCTGAAAGCATTAATTGAGGAACCTATAACCCTTGGGAAAGAACCTACTGAAGGAGGAATAGAAATTGATGGCAGTCAATTCCCTCCTGGGATGTCGGATGTTGTAGATGCTATTTTTGAAGCACTGACGACTATATTATCATAATCGGCTCAGAGTAGCAAAGCCATGGAAGAGGCACGAAACCTTTTGGGTACTAAGGCGAAAGCAATTACTATGGAGATGATTAAGGGAAAATTCCAACAGGGGACCAACATACTAGACATGATTCAAGAGAATTTTTGGGGAGAAAATTCTAAAGAACCACTGATACGATGTGCAAAGCACATGTAGTTGGATGTAAAATAAGCATAAATCATGTATATTTTGTGTATTTGACAAGTATTTTGTGTTAGAATTATGTATTTTGCATGGTTTTCAAGACTCAAGGTGATAAAAAGACATCTAAGAAGACTCGGGACAAACGGGATAAGAAACGGATGAAAAATGGATAAAGGATCAAAAATAAGGGGGATTGGACAGGAGTTTATCATGACCGCAACTCCCCTTGTCGTGATCGCGACTTAAAAGCAAAAGCTAAGAGTTCCAGTGATTAGTCACGATCGTGACTCCACTTGTTACGATCATGAATGCATGAATTTCAATAAAATGTTCGAGGGATCCGTTGCGATCACGACCCCACCTATCGCTATCATGACCTGCTCAAATTGTGGCTGTTAATCATAATAGTGAAGCATTACACGAACGCTGTATTCCTTCCTTCTTCCCTCCAAATTGATCCTTATTCACTCTAAACCAATCCTAACATATCCTAGCACCCCTAAACCAATCAAAACACCCTTCAAACAACCTAGAAACTCTATAAATACCCATTAAATCCAACACATTATAGTAGATATTTAGAGAGAGAGAATACACTCTATAAGAAATACAAACTTTAGAGAGAGAGAGAGAGACTCTAAAAGGGGTAAATTCTACATACATTTAGAAGATTTATAGGAGTAAGAAGAAGCCTCTACATTAAGAGAAGGAATCCTTCCTGTATGGAGAAGGGTTACAACTCTGTAAGGAGTTGTACTCCTCTCCTTGGTTCATTATGTTTCTGTATTTTCTATTTCGGGGATAGTTAACCATACTCTTTTAAATTTGATCACTTACTTGCACAAAATTCCCTGGAGTGATGAAAAACTTCTTTAGGGTAATCTCTATAATGATTGAAAACCATTATATGGACTGATTATTAGATTTTTAGTGCAAGAACTCTTTATTACGTGTGTTGTTCTTTAAACATGTTATTCTAGAAATAAGATGGAATTTTTTGATGATATTTGATGATTCTTTCTTTAATTCTTGGTTAAATACTAGATATGCATATTGAGTTAATCAACACCAAGTGTATTATGTTGTTTGAGAAGATAACATCAATATTATGCATGAATGTTCAAATACATGAAGATAACTTGTGATATTATATGTTGTTATAATCAAATGACATAGAATGTTATGTGTTTGATTCCTGCATGAATTGGATTAAGTTAATCATACTTAATCTAATGTTAAAGTCATTGTAATAATCAAAAGATGATATTTCTCCATGCATATGTTTTACAAATAAAGTTAATCGGTTTATAAAAATAGTCTATAGAAAATATTAAGTACTCAAGTCATTATTAATAGATTATAGATTACATTAAAGATACTCTTGTGCATTTAAGAATTGGTGTAGGATTCACAATAAACTTCAACTTTATGATTACTATAAATAGAATATATGGATATATAACATGATGTGTATGTTTTTTTGTCGTGGGATTGATACTCGGACTTAAAAATCTATTTTATAATACTTGTACAACCTGAATACTTACTGTATTTTATAAATTTTTGTTAGAAAGACCGACCACGTATGGTGTATATATATAATTGACCATTACATGCCATGATACTACTGAATATTCGTACCAACCTCCTCCCCAAGCTACAGCCACAGAAGTCAAGCAAGCGACGTAGGACCTAGCTCCAGCACTAGTAACTGAAGACCCTCCGCCTGTGGAGGATGATTAACCAAATTATGTAATAAATATAGGAACTTTCTGTGAAGTTGATAGCTTAGTCTATAAGGCTTTTAATGACATGAACTCCGCCTTTGCTTATTTCTATGACTTATATTTTTGTGATTTTATTCATCTAAGCATTAATGCACAGTATTTAGCATAAATAACACATCATTGTATGAAAGAAACACTGGAACTGTTAGTGATCCAAAAATGATATAAATTTCTTCTAATTTGACTATTGAGGAAAGGAGAGATATATTACCCACACTTGGATGACATGTAACAGCTTTCGCATGGTCATATGATGACATATCGGGGGTGGATAGGGATATTGCAGAACATAAAATTCCTACAAACCCAAATGTATGACTAGTAAAGCAAAAACTCAGGTGGTTATGACCAAAATGGGCCAAAAAGGTTAAGGAAGAAATTCAGAAATAGTTACAGGCAAAGTTGATCGAAGTGGTGGAGTACCCCTAAATGGTTGGCTAATTTAGTGTCAGTACCTACGAAGGACGGCTAGGTTAGGGTCTATGTTGACTTCAGAGATTTGAACAGAGCATCGCCAAATGATGATTTTCCACTGTCATATATTGATATGCTAATAGACAGCACCTCCAGATCATCTATGTAATCTTTTTAGGAAGGGTTCTCTAGATACAATCAGAGCTTGATTTCAGTTGTGGATAAGGCTAAAATGGCTTTCATAATAGAATGGGGAACATACTTGTACCGAGTAATGCTATTTGGGTTAAATAATGCTAGGGAAACCCACCAAATGGTAGTAACTACCCTTCTCTATTGATTCACAAAGTCGTGGTTTATATGGATATGTTGGTAAAGTCCGACAAGAGAGCAGAACACTCGACAGTAATTGATAAGTTCCTAACATTGATAGAGAAATATGACCTACGGTCGAATCCAATAAAGTGTGCTTCGGTGTAACCTTGGGGAAGCTTCTGGGGAATATTGTGAGCCAACAGAGTATTGAGATAGACCCTAACAAAATTAAGTCTATACAAAAATGCCTTCATCGAAGATAGACAAGGAGGTGAGGGCCTTCCTCGGCTCTTTGCAATATGTTAGCCGATTCATTGCTAGGCTTACCACAGTATATGAGCTAACTTTCAAGCTGCTAAAGAAAAATCATCCAGTCATTGGGAATGATCAATGTAAGATGACCTTCGAAAAACTAAAGGCTTATCAGATGAATGCTCCAATACTATGACCACCGATTCTCAGGAGGCCTGTAATTGTATATCTATCTATGGAGGATAGTTCGGTAGGGACAGCTAGTCCAAGAACATGAAATAAAGAAGGAATATCCTATCTGTTATCTAAGTAAGAAGTTCTTAGATTATGAAGCCTGTTACACTCTGGTTGAGAAAGCATGCACGATAATGGTTTGGCTGACGAAGAAGTTACATCACTATTTCTAGTCTTAATAGATTCAAACAGTTGCCAAGGTTGGTCCCATGAATTATCTATAGGAAGCATCCAGTTTGGTCAGAAAGCTATCCAGATGGCTATTGCTTCTACCAATATTTGATATAGAATATGTAACCCAAAAAGTGATCAAGGGAAGAGCCGTGGATGAATTTCTTACACAATAACTGGTGGACTCTGAATATAAAGAAAACTTAGAATTCTCGGATTAATAGCTAGCAGCGGTTGAAGAGGAATCGGTGCCTAAATGGGTGATGTTATTTGATGGGGCTGTTAATAGAAAAGGTGCAGGTCTTGGAGTAGTCATTTCCACACCGAAAGGAGAAATCATCCCTCTATCAAACCCCTTGGAGTTTCCCTTACTAATAACAGAGCCAAATATGAGGCTTGTTTTTTAGGACAGATGCACTGGAAATCCCCAAGCATCCCATGTCCTCATTATAGGCGACTCCATATTGGTCATCAAACAGGTCCACAGAGAATGGGAAATTAGAGAAGAGTCCTTACGACCCTACATGGATGAAGTATGGGAATAAAATGTGGCGTTTCAGTCTTGCAAATTCAGTGACCTATCTAGGGATGATAACTAGATGGCAGATTCATTGGCAAACTTAGCATCTATGTAGGAGAATCCGAAAGAGAATTCGATGAAACCTCTAGAGATAGAAACTGCCTCAGTGCCCTATTTCCAGACATCTAGAGTCCAGTGTGCTACAGCAGAGGAGAAACCCTATTATTTTGATATACAGACCTTTCATAAAGCGGTCTATTTCCAATAGATGCTACAGAACAAGATAAGGCAACAATCAAAAGACTAGCAAATCAGTATCGATGCTTCCAAGATCAGTTGTTCCGAAAGACATCAGATGGGTTGCTTCTGAGATGTTTGAGTAAAATAGAGGTGCAATAGGTCATGCAATAGACCCATTTTGGAGATTGTGATCCTCATATGAATTCAATAGACCTTGCTAAAAAGATTTTGAGGATGGGATACTTTTGGCTCACCATGCAAGCTGACTGTGTGGAGGAGGTTTGGAAGTTTCACGAATGTTAAATCCATGGTGATCTCTGCTATTTTCCTCCACTAGAGATACAAAATCTATCCACACTGTAACCATTTTCTGCCTGGGGCATATCATCGGAGAGATTCAACCAATAGCCTCCAATGGGTATAAATTTATAATAGTGGCGGTTGACTACTTTTTAAAGTAGGTAAAAGCAGAATCCTATTTCACGATTATGGTAAAACAGATGGCCAAGTTTATATCTAAGAAGATCTTTTCTCGATATAGGATCCCACACCATATCATCTCAGATAATTGGTATAGTTTAAAGCTAAAGCAGAAGACCTACTAGCTCAATAGGGGATAGAGCATGGCAAATCTTCTCCCTACAGATGCAAGCTAACGGGGCAGTGAAAGCAACAAATAAGTTAATAAAGAGAATTCTGATTAATACGACAACCACCTACCGAGATTGGGTAGATAAGTTACAACTTGCACTATGGGGTTACCGTACTAGGATGAGAACGCCCACTAGATAAACCCCCTACTCTCTGGTATATGGGATGGAGGCAGTGCTCCTAATTGAGACTGAAATTCAATCACTCAGAAATAGCTGTAGAAGCACAACTGCCAGAGACTGAATGGGTTTCGGGTAGATATGAGCAGCTAGCATTATTGGATGGAAAATGACTGTCGACATTGTACAGCTTGCAGATGTATCAATAGCGAATGCCTTGGGTCTATAACAAGAAGGTCAGGAGGTTTCGATAACCACTGCAGGTAGGAGACCTGATTCTAAAGCAGTTCAGGCCGACTAATACTGATGACAGGGGCAAATTCAAAGCAAATTGGGAAGGGCCTTATGTTACCAATAAGATCTTCTCTAAAGGGGCTATCAAGATTGCTGATTTAAATGGTAACAAATTCACCACTCCCATCAACCAAGATCACCTTAAAAATACAAAGTGTAAAGGCTTCAAAATGAAGGTCTGCTGGATCCATTACAATCAGGATTAAATGAGAAAAAGAAATGGCCGTCCTGAATATGTAAAAGACTAGCCTGCAAAGCTAAAAATTGAAAAGGTATCTTAGACAATAATTAAGGTACACAAAATGAGAAATTCACTGAGTATAAAACCCGAAAAGGGATACCTAGGGGCAGAATTCAGATAAGAAAATATATCTCATTTTTGCAATGTTCTGTTCTCATGCTTTATTTCATCAATGAAATGTTATTTTGTTCAATGCTGAATGAAAGTTTGCATGAAAGCCTTAAATCACATATACAAGGAACAAGCATAATCAACGGGATGAAAATTGTGTGATGAATTTATTATTTGGACAAGAAATTCCATTTGCTTTATATACTTTTTGGTAACATTTCATTCAAAATAATAAATGAATAACTAAATGAATGAAAATAAAATAATAATAATAATGAATAAAATATAGCTCATCGGAATGAAAACCAGGAGGTTCTCAGTGCTCCGCTTAAAAGTTGAAGCAGCTCGTTGGGGCAAAAATCGAGAGATTCACGACGCTGCAAGAAAAAGTTAGAACACAAACCGAATTTGAATACCATTAGTTTCCACCTTTTGGAAGACTTCGGTATGGGAAACGTCTTTAGACCCTCACACCTGGCTCATTAGATGGTCAGACCAAAAGTTTCTAGCCAAAGACAAAGCAACCTGACATCCCGAGGGGTCTCGGAATAGACAATTGCATAAGCTCTTACATTAAATATCTACGCAATCATACACCGCATCTGCATACACGCACACACATACATATCACTCATAGGGTCCATTGGAGAAGTCACGTTACATACTTGGCAATAGGTTCCAATAGAGTTGAGAACAACCAATCATCTGGCAATAGTCAATAAGTCCAGAATTTTATGGTCTACTGGCAGAAGATAATAAGTCCAAACCATTTCTACCTCCATTATCTCTTAATCGTAGGAGAAAAAATTTTGGTTTCAAAAATTATCGATTAAGGGAAAAATAAGAAAGAAACAACCTCGCCCTCTTAGCACAAAGCCTAAAAATTGAGAGTGGATGAATGCTACGTGCGTAGCATGGGGATAAAGGAAGGCACTAATACTTTAGTCGAGGGAAAAACTAATGGTTCTCGATGAGGGGATGAATGCAACTGAGTGGTCCTAATCCATATGGAAAGCACTAGAGGTTAAATCACGTGATTCAGTTCACGGTATGCTCACTTCGTGTTTGAAAAATTCATTCGTTTACACGAGGGGCAATTGTAAGCACGTGATTTTTTCCTAAGGCAGTGATGAAACCGACATTCGACAATACTTTTTTAGGCTTCGATATTCACTCAGGTTGGTTATAAAAATGGCTGAGGACTCTGGTACCCACAGTAAAAGGATCCAAATCAAGGGTTTTTCTAGCAATTTCGTCGGGCTTGGTCCAATCATGGACAAATGTGCTAAAGGCCCAATTGGGTCCAAATCCATTTTAAGGCCCGCACATCCTTGACCCAAAAAGAAGAATGAGATAAGTTTTTTTTATATGGAATAAAAAATAAAATGAATGAATTTGGACTATTTTTGCAGAACATTTTATATCATTAAATGAAAAATGAAACATCTTACATAATTGACAAAAAATTATTTATTTTGCATTAAAATAAGGTGAAAAGGACATGAAATAATAAACAAATGTCTTATTATATGGTAATCCTTGTTTTATGCATGATTTCAAAATTTATAAAAAGAATATTTTTAGTCCATTTAAAGGAGATCCCACTTTTTCCAAGAAAGAAAAAAGGGAAAAAAAAAAAGAAAAAGGCTCTCATTCATCTTGATCTTCTTGATCTATATCCTCTTACCTCTTATTCTTCATCTTTTCCATAAATGAAAAGACTCAAAAGCTCTTTCAAAAGTCACTAAAAAAACATGCTCTAAACTTGGATAGTTACTTCATTACAAACTCAAAGGAAAACACTCGGTTCGGGTTTCGATGGTAATAACCAGATAAAACTCAGATTCTCAACACTCAACGTGTGGATACTCGACAGAAAGGTAATTCTACACTTAAAACTCTTTTACTCTCCCATTTGCTCTCGCTCTAGGTTTAGCTTCTTTTTTTCACAAGACATAAAATGAGCTAAGATCGGAACTTTGATCGGAAAGATGTAAAGTATTTTGACAAAAAGGAAAAGTTAAAGAAAGATTTTATTTTTAAGATATTTGGGCCTTACCGTTACTGTTTGGAGTAGTTGCAGACAAACACAGACTAAAAACGGATAATACAGGACTAAAGAAAATAAGAATCAGTACTTGACTTTGGACTTCTGAAGCAAGTTGCGATCGTGATAGGCAGTGCCACAATCGTGACTTACCTCTAGAATTTGTTTTAGGACTTCAGGAGCAAGTCACAATCACGACATGCAGTATCGCGATCGTGACTTGCCTCTGGAACTGGACTTTAGGTTCAAGAGCAAGTCGTGATCATGACAGGTAGTGTCGCGATCGCTACTTACCTCTGTCCATTCTTCCATTCTCTATGACCTTTTGTCCTTTTCTTATTTCATTTGTCTCAATCACTTCCGATCCTCCAAAGACACAAACTTTTGACACAAAAATCATTCTTAAAAGCTAAAAACATTTAGGTCAAAAGAAGTTTTCATCCTTCATCATTTGAATAATATCGATATTTACTCTTTTTGCTTTACATTCTCTAGTTGCGATCGCGTATTTGTATGGATATGCACATATAATCTCGTATGAACATATTATATTAGCCATGTGCGACCATAGAGCTTAATTTCTGTACATATGTATTGGCATCTAAAACCGAGCGAAGAAGCCGGGTCTAGGATTGCTAACACCATGCTATAAAGGGAAGTGTTTCCTGGATAACTGTCCCACAAAATTGCATGCCAATGACAACTAAAATCAAGCCAAAAGTATTTCAGAATAACAGTCACCTCAATGCAATTTGAAAATGACAAAAAAGTATTTTCGAGCTGTTACGAGACCACCTTTTGACCCAAACATTTTTATCCTACTACTCAAGTTAGATCCAATGGCCCCCTATGAGTATGATCTCGAGCTATCTTATATATCCTATTCTTATTGCATGTCCATTTCAAATATGATGTTGTGAATTAATGTGTTTAAAATTAAGCTTTAATTATGTATGCTTTAATGTATGTATGATAAATGTTTCCCCCAATTCCAATTTCAACAAATGTACCCCGTAGTGTAGCTTGCATGAAACGGTTTGTAAACAATGTGTATATTTTTATCACTTTCGTGTACGCGCTCACCTTAAAGCCAAAAATAAAATCAATTTAGGTTTTTCGAATAAAAATACTTTGTTTTAAAACATTATCGATTTCTAAAAAGTCTTTTGAAAAATGATAAGTAAATTTCTTGTCCGAACTAGATCTCTGGATTACGATTTTAGATTTGAACATAGGATCAAAGAAATACCGTGAATTAATTCTCGGTAGAGCTTAGAACTGGGTGGTGACACCAAATATTGTTTTTTAGAGATTGAAGTTAGATTTCTTCTAAAATGGTTTCATCCTTCAACTTTGGATTTCTAAATTAAAAATCCTATAGCCCACTTTAACGCGCACATTGAAAGAAGGTACTTCTCCTTGGAAAACTTATCTCGCTTTTTAGGTGAAAGGTGTTCCTAAAGGAATAAAACTGAATCGCTTAAGGAATTTTTTGGTTTTCTCAAACCATCTTTGAAATTGTGAACATCGCACCAAAGCTGGATCAAAGAGAAATGGGGCGTTCACTTCATTTTGTAGTGTTATGGAGTCGCCACTTAATTAAATTCTTAAAGGTCAATTAAGAAACCCTAAAAAAAAGGTACCAGAGATGGGTTCGGAGAACATGTCATGCATTATGTTTGGACTAATGGAATACAGGTTAATTTATGAATAAAAGGGTGCCTTTTGGCGATTTGACTTGAAACCTGCAGTTAATTGCAGATTGGCCTACATATCCCAT
>CAOJCR012571651.1:0-11471 GCA_948330485.1 Euphorbia neoarborescens | reverse complement strand
AACCTATAAATATAATTGGACTTATTCTGGTAAGTTTTGGACAGTTATGTATTCAGCAAGATGAAAGAGCAATCCCTTTTTTGTGATTGTGGTTGAGATTATGCATTTAACACATTGAACAAATTGCATTTTTGTGACTTTTAAGCCAATAGTTTATATTGCGTGTGTGTGAATTTGAATTATTTTTTAAAGTTATTTATCATTACTTTGTTGTAAGAGGTGCATTTTCATGTTCTTAAGTAAACAATTTGTTGACTGTTCACCCAGAAGATGAAGTTCCTGTAAAGAGCGTCACTATATACAGGATTTCAAGGTATATGTATACATATTTGTTAATGTAGTTGAAGAATTTTTCAGAAATTTTGTGGGTGGCATACTGGCATTCAATGTTATCATGTTGCAGTGAATTGAAGCTCTATAGTTTCCTGTTCTAGGGTTCAAGAAAATTTGACATTGCATGATATATTGAATGAGTTTCAAAAGGCCATAGTCATATGGCTGTTGTTGTGAGAAAGTGTAACAAGACAGAAGAGCAGTATGTCGCCTACGGTGTCACTAACAGTGGAGACAGTAAGTGCAGCATCACTACATTTCTTTTCAGTTTTTATTCAAACTCTGTTTAGCTGTACTCCGCAGAATAATCACGCAAAAAATCTCCTTCCTCCATTTTTTTACAAGAAATGTCCAATAATATTAATATATGTACCTTCTTTCTCTCTTTCTTAGTAAAAAAAATTGATTTGTTAAAAGAAGTTAGAGTTGATGTTGATCTTGAAAAGCCTACTGAAGACAGATCTGTAAAGACCAGGAGGCCAAATGGAAGTGCTTTCCTAATAGTGCTAATAATTCTAGGAACTCAAGGAGCAAGAAATGGTTGAAGGACATGACTCGGGCATCCTTCATTTAAATGGCAATCCTCTCCTAACACTTCTCCTAAAGAAGAAGCTGTGGGCATATTAACAATGGAAGATGTCATTGAAGAGCTTTTATAGGTGCTAATGAAATTCTCACTCTTTTTATTCTACTTCGTCAAATGTCAATTGTCTATCCAAAACTCATAATAGGCTGGGGTCGCTGGACGATTTCTAGTTCAGGAATTTCCAACTTATTGGAAATTCTCACTCACACTAAAAGTTCTCTTTTAATGTGTTTATTACTCATAATATAGGGTCGCTGGATGATTTCTAGTTCGTCACTACAGCATTTTTTTATTACTTTTGCAATACGTTCTTAGGGTGATATTTCTGACTGTCAACATATTAGCTTGATGTGATCTTGGGTTTTGCAATGCATTCTTTATTACTCTTTCTGAGTATATCTTAGGGTGATATTTTTGTAAATTATTCATTACAGATTGTTTAGTACAGTTGAATCGATGATTCTACTCTCAGATGTCCTAATAAATGGATCTCTAAAATCTCATATTTGCTTATTGCTCTGTCTTTTTTTAGACTATTGAATGGAGCATATTTAACAGTGCAGTTTTTGTAATTTGAGTAATGAAATTCTAACTTTTGTATGTTGTTTTCTATTGTACCAATTGAATTGGGGATGCAGACGCAGTATGTGATGAAGTATCAACACTGCGATGGCAAGTTGGTTCTCAAGGTCACTGATAACAAAGAGGTATTACTTTTATTGTGGCCATTTTCTGCCGGTAATTTAAGATGGGAATCATGCTTGCATTTTTTTCTTTAGTTAAGATAGGTTTATGAAAAGTAGAATTTTAATGATTCATTAACCAATGTTGTAGATTATAAGCTTATCTTTTTGTTACTGTGTTCGATAATTGATATTGTATGGAAGTCAGTGCTACTCAATATGAGTCAACTGAGATCTATAGAGTTGTTTTTGTGATATAGGTGTTATTGTAAAAACAGTACTACATGATTCTGAGCTATTTCTTCTTACAAAAGTAGACATCCATTGTAACCCCGTAATGAGTACTGTTGGCTTTTTAGATGATTTTGCCAATTGCAGGTAGAAGATGATAAAGTGAACAAAAAAGTGAAGGTAAACATGACATTGCTTTTAAAGAAATTGGCTCAAGATAGTCTCGATTTGAAGATTAGTATGGATCTTTGTGAATTCGATTGTGAAAATGGAAATGCATCTTTTTAGTTATGTACTTTTAGCTTATGCACTTTGGATGTTTTTTTTTTTAAATGGAAATGCATCTTTTTAGTTATGTACTTTTAGCTTATGCACTTTGGATGTTTTTTTTTTATTTTTATGTACTGTAAAGATTATTAGTGTACTTTTGAAACTATTGTATCTAACAATACTTTTATATGAATTGGTGTTGGGATTCACATTCAGTGTTGCCATTGTGAGAAAATATTGCATTTGCTACTTATAATATTGTTAGAAAGTGTTGCTATTGTTGAAAGGTTGTATTAAATCATTTCTATAAATAAATAAATAAAAGTGTTGCAATAGATAACAAAATAAAAGTGTTTTCATGATTTTTTACTATAAAAAGTTTTGCAAATACTTTAAGAAATGTTGCAATTTAAACAAAACGGTTTGCAAAAGTGTTGCATTTATATGTACAAGTGTTGCAATTGCTATCTAAAATGTTATTAGAAAGAGTTGTAAATATGTATAAAAGTGTTGTAATTGTTATTCAAACTGTTAATATAAAAGTGTTACAATTTTATATAAAAGTGTTGCAATTTATGTCCAAAATGTTACACTTGTTTACGCTTTCACTGATTAAGCAACGGCCTTTATTATGTTGCCAAAGCGTATAAAAGTGTTGCTAAAGACACCTATGGCAACCTATTTTCAATGCATTGCTAAAAAAATATAAGTGTTGCCATAAGCCACCTTTAGCAAGGAGCAAAAAACCAACTATTTTTTTTCCAAAAAAGTGTTGCCTATTCTTCTGTGGTAACACTTGAGTGGTTTTAGGCAACACTTTCAGAGAGTTGCTATAGACCATTTATGATGCAAAGTATAGGTTTTTGCATTTCAATATCTCTATTAATAGTTGATAAGATTTTCTTGGTCAATTTCTATCTGCTTCCTTTAGGTGGAATTGGAGCAGTATTAGGAGTGAATTGGCTCCAAACTTTGGGGCCCATTATTTGGGATTTTACTGCCTTGTCAATGCATTTTAAGAAATGGGACAGACAGATTGAATATAAGGGAGAGAAACAGAGTGCTTAGCCTAATTTATCTTCCATTATTTCCTCATTTCCTCATGATCGTGAAGGAGAGCTCCACTCCTTGCTTTAACATTTTCATCAGTCTTCTAAGAACCATCGAAGTTGCCTCTTCCAAGGAAATATGACCACCAAATTATTCTTTAATAGCGTACCGACCCAATTGTGGTTCGCCCCTATCGTTATCCCCATATGCAGAAGGATGAAATTGAGAAGCAGTGTACTGAGATGTTGAAAAAGGGAATCATTCAATCAAGCCACTCTCCATTCTCTTCTTCTGTATTGTTAGTGAAGAAGGCGGATCAGACTTGGAGGTTTTGTGTTGATTATCACTCCTTGAATGCTAAAACTATCAAGGATAAGTTTTCGATTCCGGTTATTGATGAATTATTAGATGAACTTCATGGGGCACAGTATTTTTCTAAATTAGACTTGCACTCTGGGTATTGGCAGGTTCGTATGGAGCAGCAATTGGTTCCCAATACAGCCTTCCGCACATACCATGGCCACTTTGAATTCTTGGTCATGTCGTTCGGGCTTACTAATGCCCCCTCCACCTTCCAGGCTTTAATGAATGATGTGTTCCAGCCTTATCTCTACAAATATATCTTGGTTTTCTTTGATGATATTCTGGTTTATAGCAAAACCTGGGTGGAGCATGTGCAGCATCTCAAACTAGTTTTTTCTGTCCTACTGCAACATAAATTGTTTCTTCAATAGTCTAAATGCTTCTTTGCTCAATTGGAGGTCTCTTATTTGGGATATATCATCTCTTCTACAGGAGTCTCGGCTGATACAGAGAAGATTCAGGCCATGTTAGATTGGCCACAGCTAGGCTTTGAGAGGTTTTTTGGGTATGACAGATTATTATAGGAAGTTTGTGAAGGATTATGGGAAAACTGCAGCTCCTCTAGCATCTCTCCTGTACAAAAATGTCTTTAGTTAGACAACAGAAGCATCTACTGCTTTTAAACACCTTAAACAAGCAGTCTCTTCCACTTTGGTGCTCTCTTTACCCGATTTTACCCAGCGATTCACTATCGAATGTAATGCGTCCAGTAGTGGTAGTGGGGTTATGTTATAGCAGAATAATAATCCCACTGCTTATTACAGCCATATGCTTGTTGCACATCATCGAAAGCTTCCAGCATATGAAAAGGAATTGATTGGATTAGCAAAGGCCATTATTCACTGGAGACCTTATTTTTTGGGGTCGTTCTTTTGTGGTTCGCACTGATCACTATAGTCTCAAATATTTTTTTGGATCAACGAGTGAACACTTCCCCTCAACAGCATTGTGTGAGTAAATTATTTGGTCTCGATTTTGTGGTTGAATATAAGCCAAGATAGGAGAATATGATGGCTGATATCTTATCTTGCCAGATAAAGGATTTGGGGTTATTGGCAGCCATTTCCACTCCTCAACTGACACTATTTGAAGATATTAAGTCACTCGCCACTACATCTCCGCAGTATCAATAACTATTCATCCGAATTTAAAATGGAGACCTTACTACTCCCTGGAGTATCCAGGATGGGCTAGTCTATTTTCATAAGAGGCTTTATATGCCTTCAGAATCATCCCTCAACACTGCCATCATTTTAGCTTTACATAATCAAGCACATGAGGGGTATCAAAAGACACTAAAGAGGATAACAGCAAATTTTTATTGGAAGGGGATGAAATCCAATAAGCAGGAATTTGTTCGCTCTTGTAATATTTGTCAACGACACAAGACAGAGCATCTCCATCCTGCTGGGGTACCCCAGCCCTTGGAAATCCCTCAATAAATTTGGGCTAATATCTCTATGGACTTTATTGACAGCCTTCCTACTTCTGATGGAAAATCAGTTCTTCTGGTAGTGGTTAATCGATTGTCCAAATATGCTCACTTCATTCCTCTTTCTTACCCATACAATGCTTCCACTGTGGCAAAATTACTTTTTGATAATGTTTTCAAGCTTCTTGGGCTGCCCGAGTCTATAGTTTCGAACAGGGATGTGGCATTCACCAGCATATTTTGGACGAAACTCTTCCACTTGTAAGGTATGCACCTATGTTTCAGTTCAGCTTACCAACCACAAAGCGATGGCCAAAGGGAGGTAGCGAATTGTACAATTGAGATGTATTTGAGGTGCTTTACTAATAACCGACCAAACAAGTGGTTGACTTGGCTTTCTTGGGCAGAATACTGCTACAATACAGGTTTTCATACCATTCTCAAAGCCACACAATTCAAGGTTTTTTATGGCAGGCCACCTCCTAGGCTTCTTTCCTACTGTCCTCAATCATCTTGGTTGGAGTTCATTGATTTTATTCTTAAGGATCGTGATGCTATTTTGGCTGATTTATAGAATAGATTATTCGCGGCTCAACTGTGCATGAAGGCACACTTTGATGCATCTCATCATGATATTGAATTCCAGGTTGGTGATCTAGTTCTTCTTTATTTACAACCTTACCGCCAACTTTCCGTCAAATCTCATTCTCATAAAAAATTGGGTCCTAATTTTTATGGGCCATTCAAGATTTAGAGAAAGATTGGTTTGGTAGCTTACAAATTGGAATTTCCTTCCACCTCATGTATTCATCCTGTCTTCCATGTGTCATCCTTAAAGAAATTTCATGGGGAACTAGCTGTTGCTGTTGAACCTACTCTTTCTTTTCTTACCAATGACAAAATCTACCCTGCCTCATAAGCAATTCTTGAATGGCGTGTGTTACACGGGGTAGATTAGGTCTTAGTTCATTGGGAAGATCTCTCACCATCTGCTTCTTGGGAATATATGATTCATATGACACAACATTTCCCTAACTTCTCGCTTTAGGACAAGCTCATTTTCAAGGGAGAGAGTGATGTTAGGGTCTCAAAACAGTCTAGACCCTTGCAAGTTTACAAGAGATACACTCATGGCCAGAAGAAATAGTCTGTTAATTAGTTTTATGCTTCAGATTAGTGTGATTTTGCTCTTTGGTTTGTTTTTTTTGTCTCGGTTTGTTTTTGTATTGGTTGTAGTTTGTTTTATAGTAGTTATTTTACAATAACTGCACAATAGTTTACAGTAATTATCCTTGTAATAACTGCACAGCAGTTTGCGGTAGTTACTTTGTAATAACTGCAACAGTTACGTTTGCAATGGCAATAAAAGAAAAGGGGCGCAGGAACAGAAAGTTCAAGTTCCATTTCGTCAAAAGTTTTCTTAGAGATCCGAGGTTCTCTCTAATGATCCTCAATTATCGCAATCATAAGTTCCAAGGGCAGAAAATCTAAGAAGTCTGAGTTAGATTCAAGTTTAACAATTTATAGGCCCATAACTCGATCTATATCTGTGGACCGTAACATGCGGCCTTCATTCCTCTTATCGTTGCAACTCCTTTTTGCTTTGGAAAGTTAATTCAAAATCGGGAATGAATTTGTTCAATCGAGAAAGAAATCGTAATCTCCTCGATCAAATAAAATTAGACCTTGCTTTCCATTCTTTCTTTTGCCCAAATAGCAGCCATCTTCTACCATTTAATTTTTGTTTCCCACACCAGCCAAAACGATATCATTTTTTGGCTTTCTGCCTCATTGCCAAAACAACGTTGTTTTGGCGTTATGTATTTTATTTTAACCCTTACCCAACCCAAAATGACGTTGTTTTGGGCTTTAGGTTTCCATCTCAAAATGACAGCATTTTAAGCAACCCCTTTTTCCTTCCCTTCTCTCTTCCTTCCTTCTTTCTTTCCTTCCTCCCCTTCCTTCCTACTTTCCTTCCTCCCTTTTCACTCTATTTTCCAACCTGGTCTGATCTAATTTGATTGAAATAATATTTTTTATTATATATTTTTATAATATTTTTTAAAACCTATTTTTTCTCAATAAAATTATTTTGACTCTAGATTTATAAATTTAGCCTAACTGAAGCTATTATTTTAACTCAGCCTAACTATTTTCAAGATCATCTTAACTTGGATTTTGAACACTTTTATACGGATCTTTTATTTTTGGAGCTTCTCATTTGAATAATCTGAAAAGCATATAAGCATGCAAATAGATCGACGAATGCCGGTTCATCATAGACCCAGGAATAATCCTGTGCTCACACTAATGTTGAATTAAAAATTGATATAATAAAATGTTGAATACAAGTGAAAATTAATTGCTTATCTGACTCTCTGTTTATATAAGCTGCTAACATCCAGCTCTGGTCTGGTTGTTCTATTTTTGATACTGATTTGTAGCATCCTCCTTCAAAATCCTTCTATGAAAGCTCAACCATGTTGTTGTCTATTGCTGTTAATGAATATGACCTTCTCTACAACTATACTACTGAACCCTTCTTATACTGCATAGTCATAATGAGTTTCAGTTCCTCCATTATATGTTCGTATTATTTATTTTGTGTTCATTACATACATCTGTTTGTATTGACGATTGATTATGATTCCTTTCGTCTTTAGGAACTGAAGTTTGTCTTCCTGAATGTTGAGAGAATCAATCATGGTAGTAAGGTTAGTAACTAAACTTTTGTTATTCTATGTTGGGTGTTGCTATTTCTTACCATCAGTTATCAACTTGATAGAACAAATTATTTGGATTCTATGCAACTTCTTTGAGCTGTAAAATTTTTGCTCTATTGTTGAAAGTTCTCATTGACCAGATGACACTAGTTCAGATTAGTTAAGGCAAAGCCCTCTGATTCAGCTCTTTTAGGCTTGTAAGAAAGTTCTCATTGACCCTATCACTGTCATCTATATTATGTCAGCCCTGTGTAAGTATGGCTGTATTGGTTGCTCATATATGTCTATGCTTTCCCCTTTCTCAATTTATTTTTGGATCATGCAGCTGCTTCAGAAAAAAAAGCATTATTATTGTTGCTAAATACGAGAAATGTTTGTGCATAATTAGGAATTTTATTACTTTGTACCTGCCTGTAAAATAGTTAAACTAGAGTTCTTCTTGTGGTTCATATTTAAATGTTTTATCACCATCTTTCTATGTGCATGTGTGCCATATAAAAAAGGAAGATGTCATAGGTGGCAATATTAGTAGAGGTGATGTAGGAGTACATGACGATTCTTGCATGGGTACTTGAACATATGTTTTTGTCATGCATAGACATGGGTACTCATAAACACATGCTTCAAGGTGTCATGTATAGACATAACCATCTTAAGTTCGACGGTCTATACCGTATGCCCTATATATACGAATAGCCAGGTAAGAAAATCCACATTCATTTTTTGCATGTCTTCTAAGTTCCATACAGAAACATAGAATTTCATATATACTGTGTTCCATGCATATGCATAGGTAAGATCCCTTACTCTCTCTATCGTGTTCTCAAATTCAACTCTTGAATTTGATCACACGAGGGGTAGTTTGTGAGCAAGGGATTTTTTGGGTCGATGATGAAATTGGCATTTTGCCGGCCTATGCTGTGATTTTTTTATTAAGAAGCTCAAATTATACAACATTATTTCAAATTCAATTTTTAAAACCTCAAAAATATTTTTCACCAGTTCATACTAGATTAATTTTTTTTCTTTTGTGTCAAAATTATTTGTTGTCTTTATACTAGACCAGCATGTGTTTGTATTTATTTATCTATATTATTTCCTATACTTTTTGACTATTTTATTTATATTTTCTTTGTATTTTTGTTGTGTTAAAATAGTATTTTATAAAAATAAAAAAATAAAAAAATCAAATATATAAAATTGGAAATTTTTTTATCCTTAAATGCTAGAAGAAAGGGTTCAAAATCGAAAAGGAGAAACAATAAGGACTAAAGGAGCATAAATGAAGGGAGGAAGGAAACAAGGAAGGAAGGAATATAGGGAGGATGGAAACAGACATTAAAATGATATCGTTTCGATTAAGAAA
Organism: Euphorbia neoarborescens; assembly: GCA_948330485.1. Taxonomy (NCBI): domain Eukaryota; kingdom Viridiplantae; phylum Streptophyta; class Magnoliopsida; order Malpighiales; family Euphorbiaceae; genus Euphorbia; species Euphorbia neoarborescens. The sequence goes on along the minus strand of CAOJCR012571651.1, from coordinate 2,434 downwards.
GGATAGAAAGATGGACGGATGGAAAGAAGAGAGAGGACAGATTTGTGGCCATCCAAAACGATACCGTTTTGGGATAAGCCCAAAACGAAGTCGTTTTTTTCCATTATAAAACAAAAATAATACATATCAAAATGATATCGTTTTGGTCCATTAAATCAATAACCAAAATGACGTCGTTTTTGTATTGCTTAACGATTAAAGAGAAATTGAAATGTGGCTGTACGTGGGGACTTTGGGATTGATGCAAAATGGGCAAACACAAACATGAAAAAATAAAGCAAGATGGGTAGAATAAGGGTGTAATACCCCGAAATTTGGTATGGCATAATTTTCTTTAGTGATCATTTTTCTTTATTATTATTATTATTATTATTCTCGTATATATATATATATAACTATTAATTTTATTTATGCTTGTTATTAGCTAAACTTTATTTTCTTTTATTATTTTCTTTTGTTGCTAATATAGTTATTATTTATATTAGTAATATTATTATTATTATTATTATTATTATTATTATTATTATTACTATTATTATTATTTCCGTACATATGTATATGTTTATTTTTTTTATTTTCTTTTAATTGTTTCCTAGTTAGATGCATTGTTAGAGTTTTATAGGAAGTAGGATTTGTTTAATTTATTTCTAAATAGATAAATAAAGCTCTAACAAATCTTCCTTGATATACTTCACAATTTTAGGCATGTTTATCCCTAAATTTACCTTATAATTTTCGAATATCTCCCTTATTTCACTCCTTGAAATTTTCGAATTCTAATCCTAATTCAATCATTATTTCTTTCCTTAAAGAGTTAAACCTCCCATCCTTCCCACCTTCTTAATTCAATAATAATATATATATTCATGCTTTCTCTTCTTTAGGGTTTCGAACAAGATTCATTAAAAGTGGTTTTGATAAGATCTTTGAGTGGTATTTTTCAGATTATTATTTCATTTTTGTGAGTGCAAACAACATCTTTTCTTAGAGCAATTCTCTTTGCTATTTGGGGCATTTTCTTCTTTATATTTTCGGATTTCTTCTGCTCTTTCTTTGAGTTTATTTATCTTCATCATATTTGAGGTAACTGGTGTGAGCATTGGGATTTTATCCCATGGTCTATGATGAAAATGGCTTTTGCCAACCTGTTTGTATACATACGTGTTCTTCGAATGGTTCCAATGAGAAGCTCCAGAAATTAAGATCCGTAAAAAAATATTCAAAATTTCATTTTGAGGCGATTTCGTGAATAACTGGACCGAGCTAAATTAATAACTTATGTCGGGTTATTTTTGAAAAATATTTAAAATATTTTTGAAAAATATTTTTGAAATTAAAATTTTTTTTATTTGAGTCAAATTGGACTTATTATTAAATAATTATAATTTTCAATCAGTCGAAATCGGGCTGAAAAATGTTTTAATTGGAGAAAATGGGAAAACAGTACACCGATATATATATTTATGGATGAAGAAGATGACAATAAGTGAGTCCGGCTCACTTGGTTGAGGCGCTGCCCCTCCAGCTGCGGGTCACGAGTTCGACTCCCACTTTCTGCGCCTCATTCCCTTTTATTTCTTTTTTTTGTTTCTTAAAACCCATTACACAAAACGACATCGTTTTTATCTATTGAAGAAACAAAAAATTTTTCAGTCATTACACATTATATGAAACTAGCAACAGAGGACGGGCATATGGGGGGAGTATTTCAGCTTGATTTTATTTCCTTTCTTCTTTTTCATCAAAATTGGAAATCAAGGAAAAAGGAGAGAGGGATCCTATTGATTTCTTGCTTTCTGAGTGAGGTTTCTTTTCTTTTGAAGAGTTTGATTTCCCTTTTACGGGAGGAAGAAACAGACCCTAAGAGAGGAGAACTGAAAAAGAAGAGGAAATGGTAAAGAAAAGAGGGTGGAGAACAATCGAAGAAAAGGAGAGCTGGTGGAGGGATTGAATAGAGAAACCAACGATGGAAGGGGGCCGGCAGCGGACTGAGAAGGAGGGCTGCTCTTCTTCCTTCCTCTTTTAGGGATCCGTCATAGACGATCGAAGGAGAGGATTTTCAACGAGACTGAGGTAAACGGCAAACATCGGTAGAGGCAGCGATTACAAAACAGAGAGGATTGGCAGCAATCGACGGCCGCGGCGGCGAGTCACGGCAGTGACCATCGACGAGGGGAACGAAAATCGACAGAAGAAAGACTGAGGAGCAATCGGGGAGGAGGAAGGTGAACTCACGGAATCAACTGATCAAAGACTATTTTCTCTATTTAAGCTTCTAGAACTGGAAGATATCGCATCCAGGTAGGTTTACTAAATTATTTCTCCTTGATGTATCCATGTGTGTAAATATTCATACATATGTGACTTAGGCTTAATTTGCTACAAGTAATTTGTTGTTAATACAAACAATTGCTTTGTTGCTCGCTTTTCTTTT
>CAOJCR012571647.1:0-13200 GCA_948330485.1 Euphorbia neoarborescens | reverse complement strand
ATCCTAATTCTTCCAATTAATCATACCAAATCTACCAATCAATCTTTCGAATCCAAAATTGACAATTCCAAATTCACCAAAATTAATTCTAGATTTTTATAATTAATTTAAGAACCAATTTCAATAATCAATAGATTTACTTAAATCTGACGGAATCAATCGTAACCTATGGCTCTGATACCACTGTTGGGGACCGAATTCAGGCCCAAAAAATCATCATGCGCGGCGGAAGGCTTTTTAAATTTTTCGGATCCGATCCCAGCAAACCGATTGGGTGATTCTATCAGATCTAACTCCTAATATATTATAATGAAAGGTTAAGGTTCCTACACCTAAAGAAGAGTTTTAGGATTAACTTAATCTCAGGGAGAGAAACCGCTGAATCTTGCGACTCGACCACAGAGTAATGCATGAAATACTCTGGGCTGTGAATCCGTACTATCGGAGTCTGGCGGGATCGAAGAACTGGTGCGGAATGGAGCTGAGTGACTAGAAGAATTTTCCTAACTCTCTTCTCTCTATTTTCGAAAAACTCTAGTTATGAGATTAGGGTTTCTAACTCATAATTTTGGCTTTTATATGGACTGTGGAAACCCTAACTGGACCAGGTGTGTTTCACGCAGGCCACTGGGCTTTCCTACAGTCCATTTATTTTGATCGGTCCAATTAAATTCACCGAACCAAAATACTATTCTGCATTCAGTTAAATTAAATCCATACATTATATTTTAATTATTCAATTTCACCGAATTGGTAAATTGATCAATTAATTTAGACTATGAATTTATTTAATTAAATATGTCAATTACCCAATTAGATTTTATTCAAAATCCAATTAATTCCAATTGCACATATAACTAATTAAATACCATTCATAATAAATTAATTTAATTAAAATTATATGTAATTTATTTAATTAAATTATTTACCATGTGTAATTAAATTAATTATCAATTAATTAATTATCACATATAAATCTACTAATTAAATAATTCAGATTTAATTTTCCATTAATTAAATCAAATATGATTTCTTCAATCCATATATATATAATTAATTCGATCAGGCCTTATAGACTAAATTATTCACAGCCACTATGCCTATGTGCAAGATCCTTGTGGGACTATCTTTATGTTGGCAGCAAGATATAATCCTGCAGACTATTAAGTGGGTTCTAGCAAACGCATAATAGCCCCCAATTAAGACAGCTAACAGTATCTCAAACAGAGATTAACCGTCCCCGATAGTTGTAACTTGTGTTATCCTTACCAACCGATCATCTGAAGATATGAGTGTAGTAAGGGGTATGGAATCATCATCCCACAGTACTACATCTTCCTTGATCTAGATTAGATTCTCGAGGCAAATGAGTACCCAACTCATTTGGGTGCGGCCGCAGACTTTCAATCCTAATCCATCAAGTGGCCAATGATATCATCTCAGTCGTAACTGAGTGGTAATTCCATCGATACATTACCATCACTAACATGTTCACTGGCCTACCCAATCGTACCCATATTTGCATCCTGTTATAGATACGTTAGCTGTATGTCAAAGTGTATGAGATTCCATACAGTGATGTAATGTTCTCAGGTCTAAGGATAAACAAGCCCTACCCAAGAAAAGCAGCAATGACGACTTCATTATGTAGTGTTTCCTGTGTGGATCTGTCCAGTACCATATAGGGTCCACATCTACCCGCATCCTTGATTACCTCATAATCAATCGATGCACAGGTTTATTGTTCTATTCATTCCCACGACCTAGAATAAACCTGGGAACTAAAGGTTTATGATTAACAATCAATGGATTCTCTATTTATTATCTAGCACTAGATATAATCAAATAGATTAATGCCTTTATTTCATAACACTAAATGTATATTAATATAAAGTAAACTACTAAATGTATAATATACAAAAGAATCTATGCCTACAGACTAGGGCACACCAACAGAGTTTTTTTCCTTAATCACATAATATAAATGATGCATGTTGAATTTCGAAAATGATCTTTTAGAATTTGTCAATGAGTCCTTTAAGAGACACTAGTATAGAAATGGGCTATGGAGATGATTTTTTTATAGGTTTTGGAAATGGTTTTGTTCAGTTGCCTAAACCGCAATTGCCGTAGCTGTGAGCCTAAGATTTTTCCCTAGAGCGATGTTGAAATTGGCACACTTATTGATACCTTTTTACTCTCTCGTATCCACTCAAGTTAGCCGAGATAAATCTAAGGACCCCAACATCCGCGATAAGAAGGAACCGAATCAAGTGTTTTATTGAACAATTTTATCGACCCATGCCCGGTCATGGGCGTGCAAGCCCGAAGCCCAATTGGGCCTAACCAACCCAAAAACAGACATCCATAGCCCTTCAAGTATTTCCCCATAAATAAAATATTTTGTTTTGGGTTAGAATTGAACCAAAATAAAAATTAGATAAATGGGAAAAGAAAAGAAAATAGGATTAAGGTAAGGGGGACAAAAGAAGATGCTTTACTAGACAATTGAGGGCATTTTATGAGAGAATGACAAGTGTCATTCTTAAGGGATAAAAGCAAACAAAAATTGGAAGAAAGGGGGGATCATGTTTTTGAATAGCAGCCCACACATCCAAAAATTTAGCAACTTACTCCTTACTCCAACAACAACTTATTTTCTCAAGGGAACTCACTTTCCAACTCACCCATTTTCTCCCAATTTTCGACATCTTTCCTTAAAACCTATAACCTTCTTTTTCTTCTCTCATCACCTACCTTCAACATCTATAATAAAAAAGTTCCAGCAACTCTCCCTTCCTCTATCATGCTCTATAATTCCTTTTCCTTCATTCTTCAAATCTAACAACACAACACATCTCATTCTTTCATCTTTTCTCTCTAGCTTTTCTACATTTTTTTTCTTCTTCTCTCTTACATTTTTCAAGACTCCATTTTTACCTTTGTGCCAGAAAACTTCCATCCCTCTACTCCCTTCATATACCATCTTCTTCTTCTTTTCTTTTGCTCGAGAATCCATCCTTTCTTAGCCTCACCCCTACACAAGGTACTCATTTCTTATCTCACTCTAAAACTTCAAAATCCCAAACTTCATCACTTAAACCCCCTAACTCACTCAAGTAGAACTCTAAAGGTTAAGGATTTAAGCAATAAATCTCGTGCCTTTAAGAGTTTCAGCCGTTGACAGTAAGTTTTTCAAGAAAACACTTTGGTTCATTGCTCGGTTCCTTTGGTGCAGATAACTCGGACTCATTATCACCAACTCAGGGAATACATAAAGTGAGGGTAATCTCTGAACTCTATTTCTTCACATTTACTTTACTGATTGGCATGTTGAAGATTTTGTTTTTGTGTTAAAATACGTAAAGTTTGGCAAAAAATCGAAAATCGATCTTTTTGGTTGGGGACATGTAAACCACATTAAGTTAAAGGCTAAAAATGGTTAAGAATCCCTCATTGGACTTTATTTATGTTCCTTGGATGCTGTGGAGTTGATGAGGGTGAAAACGGACTTAAAAATCGGACTAAAATGGATAAAATTGGCTTAAACATAAACATGCTTGTTTTGTCGGTAAAATGAGTTAAGTAAGTTTCTTAACAAAATTATGACCTATGTAAGCTAAAACCTGAGATGATATAAACATCTCATCATTTTCTACATCGAAAGACCTTTCCAACGGTATATTATGCATGTAATTTGGATAAGAAACGAGCGAGATATTACATTTTCAAAACCGGTGTGCGAACGAAACTCTACTGGTGAAGGGCTGCTGAACCTGTACTCGGCGAGTACAAGCCGGTACTAGCTGAGGACAGCACAGAATTCATCCTCCCGACTTTATTTTTTGCCAGTTTTTTGAAATTCTTGTTTCCTTTACTTTTGTTTTCAAATAAAAGACGTTTTTGGAATAAAATCACTTAATCATGCATTTTATTTATGTCCTTAATTACTGTGTTATGTTTCCGATGATGTGTCAATAAATTAGCGTGATATTAATTGCATTTGAGACCTAGATTTAATTCCTATCTTTTATGTGTTTGCATCTACAAAACCGTGTTAGGAAGCCGAGTTTAGGGCCACTAACACAACTAAACGAGGGGAATTACTTCCTGGATTTCCAACTCAGGAGATTTGCATGCTCCGAAACTAAAAATTGAGCCAAACATTTTCTAAAATAATAAATCGTCATAACCCTTTTCAAAATGAGCCAAAAATTTTTCGGGCCATCGTGAGTCCATCCCTCGGCCCAAACCGTTCGGTCTGACTAACCGATTGGATCAAACGTCCCCCAAAATAAATGATCCCGAACTATCGATCCTCCCTATTCTTGATAAATGTCCATTTCAAGTATGCTTGTGTGCTACATGTTTAAATTTTAGCGTTTATAATGCATGCGTGGATGTTCCCCTATTCCCCTTTTTTCGTTTTGATGTAAAACCCCTGTAGCTAGGTTTTATGCTTTCGATTTGGTTGTAATTAATTGTTTAATTTTTCCGTATTTTATTTTATTGCTTTCGTATGCGCGCTCACATAAATTTAAAACTGAAATCAATTTAGGGTCTTTTGAAAATAAAAGTACTTCGCTTTCCAAAATATTGTCGATTTCTCTTCATAAGTCTTTTGAAAAAGGTTAAGTAGATGTCTTGTCTGAACCCGATTTCTGGATCACAGATTTGGATTCGAGACTCAGGATCCTAGAAATACCACGAATTAATTCCCGGTAGAGCTTGAAACCGGGTGGCGACTCTAAACATCATTTTCAAGAGATTCGAGTCCGAATTTCTTTTAAAATGTTTTTTTCGCATTTTATTTTCCTTTTTCTAAATACTTGGACTTCTTTCAAAATCAAAGTCCTAAGGCTTGCGTTTGCACATGCATTTAATTGCCTAAGGATCTATTTGACCTTCTCTAACCCAACTTTTCCTTTTATTTATTTGTTTACTAATTTATTTACTTGCTCACTTATTTATTTATGCTAAACCCAAATCATTTTCCAAAACAACATAAAAACTTTATTTTTATCTTTTCGCGAAAGGGTTGCTCGCTCACAATAGCCATAAACGAAAAGGCAACGACTATTTAACCGTTGCCTTTTACATAGTAAAGGCAATGGTTATTAGCGACACCGTTGCCGTAAATACTAAATGTGGTTCCCTAAAGATAAAATTGGAAGGGGTTTAGGCAACGGCTATATTTTGCAATCGTTGCCTATTATTTATAAGGGGAACGATTCACTTAAATAATCGTTCCCTTACATCTGTTTAAGGAACGGTTGTCATTAAGAACCGTTGCCCTATATTGTGCTACCTACAAAAAAATCTTTAGTAATACACCAAATATACCTGCCAAATACAATAAAATACAAACCAAACAGCAGCAGCAGCATCTCACATTCATTCAAACCAAATCATGTATTGGAAAACTTCAATTAAAACATTGTATTACAAAATCTAAAAGAGGAATACATTATCAAACCATCAACACAGAATATGACAATAATATCAATGTAATATGGGGATTCAGTTACAACTCTAATACTACAGAATATGACAATAATATCAATGTGAAATTCAGCAATGAACCTAAAAAAGATGGGGATTCAGTTACAACTCTAATACTACAGAGTTTCAAAAGCATTACCGTATAACGCATCTCCTTATCCCGTGTTCGAACTCCGAAAGAGGCAAAACTATTGAATGCAGTACTACTTTCCCCCCTCGAATGTCCTAATAATATAGAAAAAGCTTCAGTTAGACACATAAATAAGATGCACACAACTCTAAAAAAATGAAGAAATTAAGAAAAATCTAATACCTGATACTTCATTAGCTTCTCAGCATGTTCTCTTTCATCATCACTTGATTCTTTGAAAAATCTATTTCCATTTCACAAATAACATATATCGGAATTCAACATTGCAAGTTAGAGAATCAAAACTAAGTGGCAAGTTTGACAAAGAATTTACTTAGCTAAGCCTTTAAGTGCAACGTAGTCCCTGTCGAAGTACGCATACAAGGTATGGTATACATACGAATTATTGTACTCAACACTGTAACACAAATTAAACAAATTGATCATAAAACATAAACCACAATAACCATTAGAATCAACTATTCTTTAGGAACTACAACAAATACATTTCAAGAAAACACAGATTATCTTAATAAAAATCATGACTCTAAACCATCGTTACTGCAACCCAAAACTTCCAAAGCTAAAAAACTTTAGCTGCATTACCACTATTAAACACATCATAAGTTGATTCATATTTGTCATCACCACCATAAAAATCCAGTAAGAACTGAACAGACCTCAATGTTGCCAGAGATAAGAGAAGCATATAAATGATTGTGCAGTTATTTTCTAGTCCTCATGTATTGCAAGCATATAACTGTCCCACTTTTAGTAGCTTCTCCTTGTTTAGCATTTGATTCCAACATAGGCTTCATGATCTATAAAACCAATTCCATACAAATTTCAGTTGAGCTCACAAGATACTAGAAATTGAGAAAAAAAAGAGAAGAAACAAACCATCTAATCCATGACCAAAACAACTCTATGAATTGTATGCAGAGCAAATATATCCAAAACTTCATTTAAATCTGCATTATTGTACGTCTCTGGCAATGCAAAATCCTGATATTAGAAACAAATAAACACCAATTAGCTAATATATAAACTATATTAACTAATTAACCTAAACAATATGTTATTTCAATATTATATTACCTTTGCAAGATTTTTACTATCACTATGATGGAGAACTAAGTCATGCATGTAACACATTACATAGTAACCACAATCCCAAGAACCTGTCTACCTCACACATTACATGTTCAAATTGATATATATTTAGGAGAATATTATTAAATTTACTAAATTTCATACTACATTTTAAAATTAAATTCCATATACATTTATATGTATGTATTTGAATTCTTGTCTCGAAGTCGTCTTTGGTTGAGTGTGTAGACACGCTTTTAGTGGACTACGTATACAATAAAGGAATAATGAGAATATTAAATATGTAAAATTGTTACACCAGTACTGAAGTTAATTTGTTATGCGCTCCTATTAAGATATGGAATTTTTCTATCACTATGTCCAAGAGGATCGAAAATATAGATCTCTCGCTTCTCAATGCTGATGACAATAAGAAGTCAGTGCATCCTACACAAAAAACATTCGCATTATATATATATATATATAGACACACACACACAACAACTAATGTTATATATTGAGAAAATCATAAAAAAAACAAGTACCCTTCATTATACGGATAAAGAATGAAACGATTTGCTATTCTTCTCGACAGTGCTTCTATTAAGAATTCAAGGTTTTGTGTTTTACCTTTGGCTTTTCAGATGGTTACAGATATCAAACTCGGACCCACCATTGCAATTGAGTTAAATAAACTTGAATACTTTGTTTTCAAAGCTCTATAAATGATAATATAAACAGAAATTAGCAATATTACACATATTAAATATTAAAACACAAGAACAGAACACAGTATAATACTTACATCATGAACACTTCTATACATGAGGTATCGATCTCTTGAAATGAAAGTAACTCTTTGATTGATGTCGAAAAGATAAATATAGCAACATAGTCGTTCTGAGGATGAATGAAATCCTTGTGTTCATCTGGAACTTAGATCACAGCAGATTCTTAAAGTGAGGATACCATCGGCTCTAACACCTTGCAATTCCTACTAAGCACCCAAATATTTGGATTCACGAGATTTGGGTTCACGGGATTTGGATTTTTAGGGGAGACAACAAATCCAACGGCCGAAGCAGTACCAACCCAAATGTTTATGGAATATCATATAAATAATTATATATACATGTAGTCATATAATTAGAATATACATAAATAATAGTTTCAGTTACTTTCATGCTTAACATTTACTAAATGCCTAGGCCACTACATGTAAGATCCAATAGCCTTATTAATTGTCTAAAATGCATCTGATGGCACTGGACAAGAGCAATGAACATACTCTGCTATATAGCCATGCAAGAAGATAGAAACATTCTTTGGAGACATTGGTGTATTATGCATCATAGTTCTGTCAACGTTGACTTGACCATGTGTAATATTACTTGTCTCTCCTTGAATAATCAAGTAGAGATTACACTTGTGGAGACCCTGGGATGAAGCATTTATTAGTATAAGCACCTATATAAGGATTATTAATTACCTCTAAACCTGGGAGATTATCGACCTCTCCAGATTGGCAGCTACTTTTACGATGGGGTTTAGTTGGTGGGTTATTTTTCTCTACATCAACAGCTTTGGGAATTGGAACTCCCCACTGTGTCATTATTTTCTTCAACTCTTGTTTGTGAACATGTTGAAATTCTAGATTCTCGACAATAGAAGATACCTTCGGTTGAGAAGTACTCCCCTGGGATAACCTGAATGCATCTTTAATGCGGGTATTGATACCCAATCCAAGTGTACAATCGGGATGTTCCTTTCTTTTTAATGCACGGTTAAGGACATCGTCGATCTGATTTGGAATAAATTCACATTTAGCAACCTTCAATTGCTATTCCTCCTATACATTCAATTAATAATGAAATTGGTTAGGCAACCATAACAGTTACTATATTTAATGAGATAATCAGAATTGCATAAATATTATTGCACTTACAATGCTCTGCTTCACTTATTGTGTCTTCTCATTTGGTATTACCCCCTTCCCTTTGTCATTCTTTTTTGTTCTTGCTAGTAATCAATTATTTGCTCTAATTTCGATTATACTTGCAGAGCTAGTGCAAGATTCAGACAAAGATGAAACATCAGAATAAGCCTCCTCAGAATACCACTTTTGTTCATTTTGAGTATATGATGTAGGCCTTATATAATGAGGATGCTCATCCCATGACTTGTTGAGTACAACTTTCATAATGATCTCCTGCATAACAAAAAAGACATATATAAAAGAGTTAGTAATATATTAAGCACAAATAACCAGAAACACATATAAGATTTAAACATGAACAAAAACAACACATATGTCTTGCAAATGACCTGGTGCCTAAACAAAGCCACTAGGAAGGATCATTTTCCTTTACCTTTCATTGACTAAGTGCTTGAATGATTTGCAAAGTTTAATTTCTTTTGTTACTTAGACAGTTTATGTGGTTTTTATCAGATTCCTATTCACCCAGATGACCAAGCTAGGATAACTTTCACTTATCCTTACAACAACTTCGCCTTTAGAAGGATGCCATTCGGCCTATGTAATGCCCCTGCTACTTTTTAGCGCTGCATGTTTAGTATCTTTAGTGATTTGATTGATGACTGTGTAGAGGTGTTCATGGATGATTTTAGCGTATACGGTGATACCTTTGACACTTGTCTTGCCAATTTGTCTAAGGTCCTCAATAGGTGTAAGGAGCATGGACTGGTGTTGAATTGGGAGAAATGCCACTTTGCAGTTCAAGAGGGTATTGTCTTAGGCCATCTGGTGTCAAGCAAGGGGATTCAGGTAGACCGAGCTAAAGTGGAAGTAAATGAAAATCTGCCACCCCCAACCTGTGTCAAGAATGTGAGGAGTTTCCTCAGCCATACAGGATTTTACAGATGGTTCATTCAAGATTTTTCAAAGATAGCCAAACCTTTTTGCAATCTTCTTGCAAAGGATTCAATTTTTCAGTTTTATGAAGCCTGTCTCTCGACTTTTAATTCGCATAAAACTGCCCTTATCTCTGTACCAATTTTAAAACCGCCTAGATGGGGACTCCCTTTTGAAATTATGTGTGATGCATCCAATCATACAGTAGAAGCAGTCCTAAGACAAAGGATGGATGGCAAGCCGCATTTGATCTATTATTCCAGCAAGCTTCTGGATAGTGCTCAAGTAAACTACACCACCACCGAGAAAGAACTTCTTACTGTTGTTTACTCTTTTGACAAGTTTCGCTCTTACTTGGTAGGCCAGAATGTGATAGTTTATTCCGACCACATAGTATTAAAATACGTATTCAGAAAGAAGGATGCTAAGCCACGACTCATCAGATGGATGCTTCTGCTCCAAGAGTTTGATTGGAAAATTTGAGATCGGAAGGGATATGAGAATTCAGTAGCTGACCATTTATCCCAGCTCAACCTGGATGTGCTAAAAGAGCAGGATGACGGGATCCCTATCCGGGATGATTTTTTTGGTGAGAATATCATAGCCGTATGTGTTGACACCATTTGGTACGTTTCAAAATAAGATCTACCCTGGTATGTAGATTATATGAATTACCTGGTCAGTGGATTGCTTCCACCGAATATGGATACAAGGCAGAAGAAGAGGTTCTTGCATGATGTTCAGTTCTATTAATGGGAAGAACCTCTTTAGTTCAAGAGATGTGGAGACGGATTAATAAGGAGATGCCTCTCAAAAGATGAAGTTTGGGATGTTCATCTCATTGCTATACATTAAGTATGGAGGGGCATCATATTGCTCAAAAGATAGCCGCCAAGGTTTTGCAGTGTGGATTTTTATAGCCTACTCTGTTCAAAGACGCACGGAATTTTATGGTCACTTGTGACCAATGCCAATGAACTTGGAACATTTCTCAGCAGAATGAATGCCTCAGAGTGGTATTCTAGAAGTTGAATTTTTTGATGTATGGTGTATCGATTTCATGGGATCCTTTCCATCTTCCATAGGGAATAAATACATACCAGTGATGGTGGATTATGTAAGCAAATGGGTTGAAGATATTGCATCCGCCACTAATGATTCAAGAGTTGTCCAACGAATGCTGAAGAAAGTAATCTTTCCTAAATTCGGGGCTCCGTGAGCATTAATCTGTGATAGAGGGGGTCATTTTTGTAACCGAGTTATAGAAACTTTTTTTGAAGAAATACAGGGTTACACACCGGATTGCTGCTGCTTACCACCCCAAGTGTAGTGGTCAAGTAGAGGTCAGCAACCAGGAGTTAAAATGGATCTTAGAGAAAACGATAAGTTCTTTAAGGAAAGGCTAGGCGCTCAAACTTGATGACGCACTCTGGGCATACCAAACCACATGCTAAACCCCGATTAGAGTTACCCTGTATCAGCTTGTGTACGAAAAGTCATGCCACCTCCCAGTGGAATTAGAACACAAGGTATACTGGTCCACAAGAGCACTGAATCTTGAACTCGATCAAGCTGGAAAGAAAAGGCTCCTCCAATTAAATGAACTTGAAGAGTTAAGGAGAAATGCTTACGAGAACGCAAAGGTATACAAGGAGCGGACCAAAGCTTGACATGACAAGCATATTTCCAGAAGGAGTTTACGCCCGGACAACTAGTCCTTCTGTTCAACTCACGCCTCAAACTCTTTCCCGAGTAGCTGAAATCCAAGTGGTTCGGTCCTTTTAAAATCCAAAGAATTTTTCTTTACGGGACGGTTGAACTTGGGAATGATAAGGGGCAAACATTCAGAGTGAACAGACATCGATACAAGCCATACCTATTGGGAGATCCCGGTGGTGCTCTATTCTCCATCCCTTTGACTCCCTCTCTCCCGAATGTCCAGACATCTGCCAACCTCATCTCTAGAAAACCGCCCGAGACCCTTCCTCCCGCCTAATCCAACCTTATCTCTGTAAGTATTTTTGTACATATTTTCTTGATTTTATCACTCTTCTTTGTAATTTTTTACAGACGATTCGTCTCCCATCTTATTTCTCTTGGCTCTCTTCAATAATAATGTTCCAATCGTCCCATCCGCCCATGTACCGGATCTCAACCAGGGAGCTTCTTCACTCTTTTCCCTCTTTACTTAATGATTTTTATTTCTATCTTTGCTTCTCATTAGACTTTGAGGACAAAGTGATACATTAGGTGGAAGGGGTAGCTATTATCATTGCTCAATCCTGTAGGTTGGGATAATTTTTTTTTGAAACTTTTCGGAATATAGGAAGCATATCGGAAGCTGATTGAATGATATCAATGCTAATTGTTGAGTGTTGCATGCTAGTTAAGTCAAGTTATTATGATTGTCATAGATCAAAATTCTGATCTATTTTGAATGTGGGGACTCACATGATTCCCGAATCAATGACTCGAGTGAAGCCGAACCATATAGAATATAGGGCGGATGGCAAGAGACTTAGCTACTGCTATTTGCAGATTTTTATAGCATTACAATAGAAGCGACCGAGTGTTATATGTTTTGCTCAAATAAGTGACGACCAACTTATCAACCCCCTTAGATAAACACAATGGGAGATTTACATTCAGAATCTTACGGGTAGAATGCAGCTTGAATAGAAGCGATTACTAACCCAAATAAGAGCCTGTCTTAACCAAAGATAGTAGAGAGCCTAGATCTGGATTAGGTAATAAGTCTGCGTCAAAGCACATTAGTTTGAATTTGTAAAAATAAAACTAGGAATAAAGCATGAATATCTGTATTAGAATCCCTCCGCAAGCTAAAAGTTCCCAATAGGATGCTGTCTACAATCTCGGGTTAGGAATACTTACTAACCAAATAAGGATAAAAACAAGAATGTATTTCCCCATAAGGATCTCTTTGTAAATCTCTCCTAACACGAGTCTCACTTCGGTTGTTAGGCTCGGTCTAGTTCATCCACCCATACTCTCCCGGACTCAGTATTGATATCAAATCAAATGCAGGGGATCTGTGGTCCACTCTTCAACACTAGATTGGGAAGGTGTTCTATGACTTTAATTTTTCTCCCTTAACTTGTTTGCAATATTTATACATCTGAACCCACTTGGTTCATTTCGCTCTCCTTACTCGGGTACGAGCAAGGCCTAAGTATGGTGGAATTTGATAGTATGCAATCAACACCCTATTTTCTAAGTATAAATGCCTTATTTTCATGTTCTTCCTTAATTCATTCTGTAGTATTTCTATTCATCCCCCTATCAAAAGTGCCATATTAGGATACGGGCCATGGAATAATATTTATAACGAATATATGGTTACTAATGCTTAATTTCAATACTTTTGGGGTAAAATTTTATCTGGATAAATTTTAATGCAGGAACCCGAAGCTCACGAAATACTCACACTCGGATAAAAAGGTGGCATATGAGGAAGAGCCCAAATGACAAAGGAACTCCTGAATCTAGAAAAGATCAGATGAGATATAATCGAATATCAGCTGCCCATTTATACTCTTTTGACCAAATGAGCTTCATGTGCTTGGCGCTAGGGAGATCCGGTTCG
>CAOJCR012567999.1:0-11026 GCA_948330485.1 Euphorbia neoarborescens | reverse complement strand
ACTTGTTTTATCCTCAGACCGTAGAGCATTACATCACTGTATGGAATCTCATGCACTTAGACATACACCTTATGTATCTATAACAGGATACAAAAATGTGTATGATAAGGTGAGCCAATGAATATGTAGGTGATGTGAATGTGTCAATGGAATTACCACTCAGTACCCACTGAGATGATATCATCGGCCACTTGATGGAATAAGATTGAGGGTGTGCTGTTGTACCTGAATGAGTTGGGTACTCATATAAAAGTATCTTCAGATGATCAGCTGGTAAGGGATAATACAAGTACAGCTACGGGGACGGTTTAATCTCTACTAGAGATGGTGCTAGCTATCTTAATTGGGGGCTACTATGGTTTGCTAGAATCCACTATTCGTTTATTGGTTTTATACCCACTGCCAACATAAAGACAGTCCAACAAGGATCTTTCACTTTGAACTACTGGCTACGGATAAGTTGGTCTATAAGGTTAGATCAAGTTAACTAAATAAATATGGATTGAAAAAATCATATTTGATTTAATTAATTAATTAAATCTAAAATATTTAATTAGTAGATTTACATGTAGTAATTAATTAATTGTGAATTAATTGAATTGCACACTGTGAATAATTTAATTAAATATATATTGCATAGAATTTTAATTGAATTAATTTACTATGAATGGAATTTAATTAATGTATATGTACGTAATTAGAATTAATTAGATTTTGATTAAAATCTAATTATAAGAATTTACATATTTAATTAAATTAATTCATAGTTTTTTTTTTCTTGAAGAAGATACAGGTGAGGAAGAAGTTAGAGAGGAGGGAATCCCAATTAGGTTGGCACTCCCCATCTCCTCTAGCAAACTTACACACCCCAAAAAATGATATTAATTAACAAAGAAAAAGAGGGAGAAGGGATTCGAAATTACATCTGAGAACAAGACTCTAGAATGAGACGAATGATGACAATTCTAGTGAAAAACTGCCTGAGTTACACTTTAAAGAAAATATCTTTATTGCGTGCCTCAGGATTAAAGATTCTTCTATTTCTTCTCTTCCATATTTCCCAAGCCATGTATAACCACAAAGTAAAGAAAAAGTTTCGTTGATTAGCATTGGAAAACAAACCTCTCCATTGAGTGAAGAACTCATGTACATGAAGAGGGATGACAAAATGAACCTTTAACCATAAGAGTAGATAATACTAAAGGGATAAGCTTTCATAGCAATATGTCAGTGCATGCTCCTGAGTCTCATCAGATTGACAAACAGAACAAACGGTAGCCGATGAATCAATAATGTTGCGTGCAGCAAGAAGGGAACTGGTGGAAAGCTTCTTGTAACACGTAAGCCAGAAGAAGAAACGAACCTTTGGGGCCACGAAGGAATTCCAACCTAGTTTAGTGCAACGAAGTGTGAACAGAATCGTCATAGTTGAATTTTTGTGGAATTTCTTCTTGAAAAAACTAGCTAAACATTCATTACTGCTCCACTAGAAGACATCAGGCGAGCCTAGAGATAGAACAACGCCAAACAGCAGAATAAAAAGGATTGATTGCTGCTGGAGCTCGTTCAGGCACAGATGGCAAAACTAGAAGGGATGACCAGTTTCAGAGATGGCTCTCAGTACTGCTTCTTGTATAGAAATATTTGGGTCTACAACAAGCTCAAATAGATCCACAAAGCAAAGCTTTAACAAAACATTTCCTATCCAGGCGTCACTCCAGAAATTAATCAAAATTCCATCACCTACAATTATTGAAACTTGAAGCAGAAAGTAGTCCCAAATTGGCTTATACCCGACATAGTAAGAAATGATTCCACACCAAATAGGAGAAAGATGAGCGGGCCGATTAATGGTCTAGGTAGTTAAATGATCATTTCTAACACAGATCACATTCTAAAGAGAATTATCGCTCCTTTTATGAATCCTCCACATCCATTTCAAAAGCAGAGAGGCATTGACTAAAGTGAGAGAGTGAATATTTAAACCACCACGATTCCAAGGGACAAAAATAGAACTCCAACAGATCTTACAAAATCCTCTATCCGTGGCATTACCTTTCTATAGAAAATTCCTCATGTAGCATTCTATCTTTTTAGAGATAGCAATTGGCATTTTGAATGAACTCATGAGATAAATAGGCATACTACAAACCCCAGACTTTATCAAGATAAGTCGACCAGTATAAGACAGACAAGATCCTTGCCAAATTGTTAGACGGGATTCAATTTTACGAGTAAGAGGACCCAATCTGTCAAAGTTAACCGCCTATGTGACAGAGGAACACCCAAGTATGTAATGGGGAGTTGCGATACCTTACGCTGAAGTAAGTCTGTACACTTCTCAGTAAATGGTGTCAGCACATTTAACCAGATTAATGAGCTTTTTGCAAAATTTATTCTTAGACCAGAGATTAATTTGAATCACCTTAAGATTCTGCAAAAAGTAATTACCTCTGATTCCATCATAGGAAGGAAGCATAAGGTGTCATCAGCAAATTGTAGAAGCGAGACACTGAGCCCATCGTAAAAAGGTTATAAACCAGAGAGAATGCCAACCAAAATAGCCTTTTCAACCATTTATGTCAAACCTTCAGCAGCCAAAGCAAAAAAAAAAAGGTGATAAAGGGTCTCCTTGTTTAACACCCCGATGCAAATAAATAGGTTTAGTTCCAACTCCATTAAACATAATCAAAGTAGAAGAGTTATTTCTACAGCCCCGCATCCATTTATTCCAAGTAGAAGAAAAACCCATAGAAACTGAAATATTGTGAAGGTAATCCCAAGAAGCACTATCAAAGGCCTTTTTGAAGTCCAATTTTAGCAAAAAAAAAGCCGACCTTCTAGTTGAATATAGATTATAGACAATTTCAGATGTAAGAAAGAACATTTATGGATGTTAAGGTTGTGAATAAAACCAAATTAACAATCAGACATAATCTTAGAGAGAGTCAACTTTAATCTATTAGCGAGAATCTTGAGGATTTTGTATATTCCATGAATAAGGGAGATTGGCCTATAATTACCAAAATCACAATGCCCTTTCATTTTGGGAATCAAGACCGTGAAAGAAGTTTTCAATTCTGGGGAAAGGTAACCTGTCAAGTAGAACTCATGAAGGGGAGAGAGAACTTTGAATTTCAAAAAAGGCCAAGCTTTCCTATAGAAGAAGAAATTGAATCCATCAGGGCCTAGAGCCTTATTTTCTCTGCAGGATAAAATCGCCTCCCACACTTCCTCTTCAGAAAAAGGCGCAATCAGTATTGAATTATTAACCTTCGTAACTCATGATAAGTGTAGACACTGTAAGTTATATGGAACAGGTCTAGATGCAGAGAATAGTTTTTTGTAATAATCCACAAAACGATCCTTAATTAGTGACAAGTTTTGAAGCAACATCTCCCCCTCTTCAAGAATCAAAATACTGTCATTCCTGTAACACGTAGATACAGTAAATTAATTGATGAATTTACCATTCGGTGAAATTGAATAGATTAAAATTATAATGCGTTGATTTAATTAACCACTTACGAAATCCAATTTTTAGTCAGTGAAATTTAATTGCATCGATCAAAATAAATGGGCTGGATCGGAACCTGTGGCCTGCGTTTTCCATACCGAGGTCCACTAGAGTTTCTATAGTCCATATATAAGCCAAAAGATGATCAATTTTAGGGTAATCATACATGTGATTTTTCTAAACCCAAAAGAGAGGAAGAGAGTTCTTTCCATTCATCTTTCGGTGAGATTTCACAGTAAAATCGATCAAGCCTTGACTCCGCTAGCATGGATCCACAGCCAATAGTAGTTCATGCATTACTTTATGGTTGGATCACTAGGATTCAACAGCTTCTTAGGATGAGATTAAACGGTAAGCTTTAGATCTTTCTTTTTAATTTGTTCCTAAACCCTAATTCTTCTGTTAGGATAGATTAGAAATTAAATCCTTCAGATTTATAGAAATGGTTCTAATAGAAATTGAATCCAAAAATTTTAAAAGCCTTCTGCCGTGCCTGTTGAGTTCCCAAGCTTGAATTTGATTCCCTACAACTACCTCACACTTTTTGGTTTGATGGCATCAGATCTTGAGGTGCCCTTTAGTTTGGATTCTCTTTCTTTTTCTACTATGCCTTCTAGTGATAATGCAATTTTGGTTGAACCTTTTTCTCCAGGGGAAGTTTGTAAACAGTTAGATCCTGTGGAAAGAATAAGGCCCCTAGGCTTGATGGTTTTAATTTCTATTTTTATAGGAGGGCTTTGTGTTTTCTGAAAAGTAATATTTTGAAGCTTTGCTAGCGGTTTCATAGGATTGTTTTTTCCCTGATACATTAAAAATATCTTTCACTGTTTTAATTGCAAAGGTTCCTGGAATGAATGATGTCTCCAATTTTTGACTTATAGCTTTGTTAAATGGTGTTTATAAGATTTTGTTGAAGCTTTTGAGTAAAAGACTTCAGGAAGTGTTCCCAAAAATTATTTCTTTGTGCCAATTTGCTTTTGTTAAGAAGAGGAATATACATGATTGTTCTTTTGTGGCCTCTAAGGTGGTGTATAGGTTGAGAAGGAACCGTGTTCCTACTTAGGTCTTAAAGTTGGATTTCAGGAAGGCTTTTGACTCTGTGTCTTGGGGTTATATGGATAAGGTGGCCAGAAAAATAGGTTTTTCGGACAAATGGATTAGTTGGCTTACTAGTCTAAGGAAAAATTCATCTACTGTGTATTAATGGGGTGCCTTCTGACTTTTTTTTATGGAGAAAGGGGTTAAACAGGGGGACCCTCTTTTACCTTTCTTGTTTGTTATTTCTATGGAGGGGTTAAAATAACTAACTGATAAGGTTATTTCGTTGAATTTGCTATCGGGGGTCTTTGTGGAGGGGGGGATCTCAACATGTCTCTGTCTTCCAGTTTGCTGATGATACTATATGCTTTTTACCTGCTGTAGAATCTAAACTGTTGATACTTGTTAGATTTTTGTGTTGTTTTGAGGTTGTTTCTGGTCTACAGATTAATTACAGCAAGAGTACCTTAGTGGGACTTAATGTTTCTACTCTATTCACTGAGGCCTATACATCTAAATTGAAGTGTAAGGTTTCCAATTTTCCTATCCAATATTTGGGGGTTCCGTTGTCTTATAAGAAGTTGACAGTGAATGATTAGAGACCTCTAATTTTGAAATTTGAAAGACATTTGGCAAATTGGCATGGATCTTATTTATCTTATGCTGGTAGAGTTGTGTTGATTAAATCTGTCCTTAACAGTATATCCATTTATCAAATGTATTTATTTAAAAAGCCCAAGAAGGTGATTAACAGACTACAGGGTTATATGAAGAATTTTCTAAGGAAAGGTAATCCTTTTCAGCGTGGATTGTGTAAAGTGGGGTGGAGTTTGATTAATTTACCTTTTGAGGATGGTGGTTTAAATATTAGGAGCCTTGATTTGAATAATTATGTCTCTTGTTAAAGTGGGTTTGGAAACTCAGGACTTCTATTTCTTCATCTTTATGGTTAGATCTTTGTAGGCTATGTTCGGATTTTGAGGTTTGGTTTTAGGTTGATGATTTGGATCTATCTTCATGGTCTCCAATTTGGAGAGGAATTGTATCCCTGTGTCGGGCTAGACCGGAGGTATGGCAATTCTTTCTTTCTCATCTCTTTGTAAATTTTTGGAATGGTGCGGATGTTCTATTTTGGCATGATTGTTGGATGTCATCGGAACCATTGAGGATGCAGTATCTAAGGTTGTTTCATCTGACTATGGATAAATGAATAACTTTACGGAATGCACTTGATTTACTGAAGGTTGATTTTGCTTCTAGGCAACCTATTTGGAAATATCGGCTACGACAAGGAGAGATCGAAGAGCTAAACCAGCCAAATTCAGTTCTTGATCAGGTGGCATTAGGTGGGAAATGTGATTCGGTTAGATAGGGGCTTTTGGGAGTGATCAATTGTTTTCGGTTTCGAGATTGGCTACAGGTTTCAATAAAGGCTTTGTTCAGAACCCTCATATTGGTATTTGTTTTAATTTTGTATGGGAGGCTTTGGTTTTTTCGAAGGTGAAGTTCTTCGGATGGATTCTTCTATATGGAAAAATCCCTACGAGACAGTTTTTATCTCACTCCTACATTCTGCCAATGTCGGATAATGGTTGTGATTTTTATCAAGGGGTCGAATCAGATGTTCATATTTTTATGCAATATGATTTTTCTCTTAATGTGTGGTACTCTCTATTCTCGTGGCTAGGTGTTCAATTTGTTATCCCACAAACTATTTGGGACTTTTTGCTATAGTGGAGAGGTTTGTTTCAGAATTCTAAGGCAAAAAAGTTTGGTACTTCTGTTTGGCTGCTTGTATGCTGGGAAATGTGGAAGAGAAGAAATAATCATGTGTTTCATAATTCATATCGAGTAGTTGACATTGTTCATAAATGTATCTTTTCAACTTCGTTCTTATTCAAATGTAACAAGGTACAGATTTTTTTGACTGAGTAATGAGGTACAGATTAGTTTCTTTGCTTCTGATATTTTGGTTAATCCTTTAGAACTCCATTTGTAAGCTTGACCTTTCCTCAAGGTCTTCTTATTAATATATTACTTCTCTGTTCGGGATATCGGTGCCGGGTGCCAACCTAGTTGGGATGCGGTAACTCATCTTGACTTCGATGTTTATTCATAAAAAAATAATTATATAATATATCATCAATAAATAATATATATTTTAACTTTTGAAATTTTACAAACTTGCTTAATATTAATACATTTTTTTATCAATAATAAACCTTATATTGGTTAAGATGAGATAGACATGTCTTGTAAAATATAAAGGAGAACACATGAAGGGAAATTTTCAATAAAAAGGATAGGATTACAGATGTTTCAACCCTATTGCGCGATTGAGTGTGCCATCCTATTGAGCTGCCTGTTTTCATGGATGAAGACTATTTTACTAGCTGAATTTGCCAAAACTTGAATGTCTTTAGTGAGTGAGCCAAGGTAGTTATAGGCTTCTTCTTTCCATGTGCAAATAGCTATGACGTTGCTACAATCAAAGGATACTATAATGCTACTGTAACCTACTTGCAAAGCTGTTATAAGGCTTTCAAGAATGGCTTTGAGTACTTCTTGGAAAGCTGTAGCACAACATCCCAATGGTATGGCACCGAGGAGGAGAATTTGGCCATCATTTCTACGAATTGCAAAGCCTGCAGTGCTTCCTTCATATGGACTGCTGAAAGCTGCATCAACATTTAGTTTTATAGCATAACCTTGAGGAGAGTAGCACTTCAGGTCTGATACAGCATTGCTGAATGGTACAGAGGACGGGCTGGGAGTAGAAGAGGACAGGATGGCTCCCTCAGCCGCTGTAACTAACCTGGACAGTTTGAGCCTGGTTTTTCCATATCAGATGCGGTTGTGTTCCCACCACCAACACCATAGCCCAGTAAAAAATAATGGCAGTTCTTCGTTGGACACCTTGTTGAGCACATTCCAAACCCACTCTTTGCTGCTCCAGCCAGCTTCCTTTTAAACTTTGCATCTTAACCCCAACGTTTTCCACCATAGCTTGGCTTCTTGACAGTCCCGGAAGATATAAAGCTGGGAATCTTCTTCAGTATTGCAAAACACATAGTTACGGAATCCAGAAATATGTTTCTTATGCAAAGCCTCCCCAGAAGGCAGAAAATCGATAACCATGCTCCAAACAGAATGTATAACTTCGGGTTGAATCGATACCTTTCAAAGCTTATTCCATAGAAAACAAGAGCCTAGGGAGGTTGAGTCAACAACCTTGGCTAATAGGACTGATTTAAGGGCTTCTCTATAACCTGTTTTGACAATGTATTTACCTTGGAGCTCAAAATGCCAAAAGAGAGTGTCTGCCTTAGGGAGTCGACTGAGAGGGAGGCTTTCAATACAAGTACCATCGTCTGTATAGAAACAATGATCAATTAAGTTCGCATTCCAGGTTCTAGAGTCGGGGTGAATGAGGCAGTTTACAAACTCGGAGGGTGGGGAATTCTTGAGGACTAAACGTTTTGCACATGGAGCTCCCAGTAGCCATCTGCTAGTCATAATTGATATCCTTTCCCCGTTAAAATAAAGTACGATACATTTTAATTTTCTGATCATTGTCATAAAATTTCAAATTTCTGAAGTGAACCTTTTTGTATTCATCTGAAATCGAAATTCCAAACTTAACAACAATAAATTTATATATGTCAGAGCAAAATTAAATTAAAATTTTAAATCCAATTCTAAAAGATTTTATTTATTAATCCCAAATTCAATTCAGTATAAAAAATTTGTAATCTTCAAATTGAAAGTTCTAATGATTCTTAAGCCTCTTTCTAATGGGAGTTGTAGGATAGGAGTCCATATACAAATAAAAAGAAATGAAAATTATCAATAATGAAAAAAACAACAACTTAATATTTTTTAATAGCTCCAAACAGGGCGAAACCACATCTAAATTTTAAGGGATTCATATTATATAATATTAAATAAAATTTTCAATATTAGAGGATATATTTATAATACAGAACATTATAGAATTAAATTCAATTTTTATGTATCAAATTATTATTAAAAAAACTTGATAACATAAAGTATTTCAAATATTTAGATCAATCTAAATACGACGTTAGGTGCCAACCTAGTTATGATGTAATGTCGTATTTTGATCATTAATCTTTTACTTACAAAAAAAATTAACACAAAAAACTAGAATGGATATTTATCTTTAACGAATTCATATATAGACTTAAATGACAAAAACTAAATAAAAGAAATAAGCTTTATAAAAGTAGGTCATTATTCTTTATTATTTATTTATGTCAAACTAATATCAAGAACACAGTTATCCCAAAGGTGGAATTTACAAAAGTAGATAATATCAAGATAAGAAAAATGCACACAAGTAAAGATGAACATACACAAGTTTATCCTGATTTGGTTTCGATGCGAAATCTACATCCAGCCTAAAAGCTTTCTTTGTATTCAGAATTAAAAGAGTTTCTTGTTACATTCACTTCTTTTCAACTAACTGAAGAATCCCCCTATTTATACCCTTTACCAACCATTTAAACTAATATCAGAAACAGTTATTTACTGTTTCAGAAACTAGCTATTGTAATATATAAGAGACAAGACTTCACCTCTAGTTGATTCCTGATGCATTAATTTCTCTTATTTCTGCCTATGATTCTAATAATTCTTCCCCGTAGGCAGAAATCCATATTCACCATTAATTCCGAACACGAAGATCGCTTTGTCAGTTCTTCTACTATACTGCTAACCTCCAGGATCCTCTGCTAGCCCGATCCAGTTCTTGAACAACTGCATCTTGATCGAATTAACAGGTTTAGTTAATACATCTGCACTGTTATCCTTTGTATTGATCTTCTCAATTTCTAGGTCACCTTTGTTGATTATTTCTCGCACAAAATGGTACCTAATATCTATATGCTTGGTTCTGTTATGAAAAACATGGTTTTTAGTTAGAGCAATAGCACTTTGACTATCATTCATCAGTTTTATCTTGCTTGTATTGAATCCCATGCATTTCAACAAACTTCTTATCCAGAGTGCCTCTTTTACTACTTCTACGATAGCCATGTATTCTGCATCTGTAGAGGAAAGAGCTACTACCTCCTGTAACTGTGATTTCCTACTTACTGTGTTGCCATAAATCTTAAAAATGTTTCCTGTAGTAGATATCCTATTATCCAAGTTTTCTGCATGGTTTGAGTCATAACTACCCTCAATCACAAGTGATTCAGATGCAGTGTCCTTACTGTACTTCAACCCATGATTACTAGTGCCTTTTAGATATTTCAAAACCCATTTGACAGCATACCATTGTTCCATACCTGGATTAGATATGGATCTACTTATGGTACTTGAAGCAAATGCTAGGCCTTGTCTAGTACAGACCATAGCATGCATAATACTGCCAACTGCACTTGCATAGGGAATGAGATCCATCTTTGCCATTTCTGCTTCTATGATAGGACTTTGTTGTGTTGAAAGCTTGAAATGGTTACCTAGTGGAGTACATACAGCTTTGCAAGTTAGCATGTTGAATTTCTTTAATAATTTGAGTATGTAATCCTTCTAAGATAACATCAATATGCCTTGATTTCTGTTCCTCTTGATTGACATACCTAGTATCTTGCTTGCATACCCAATATCCTCCAGGTCAAATTAAGTAGAGAGCATCCCCTTAAACTTATCAATTTCATAAAATGCTGTACAAGCTATCAACATGTCATCCACATATAGGATTAGCAGGACATATACATTCTTAGATATCCACCTTGAGTAAACACAATTGTCTTCTGGATTTCTATTGAACCCAACTCTTAACATGAATTGATCAAATTTGAGATACCATTGCCTAGGGGCTTGCTTGAGTCCATATAGGTATTTTTACAAACATACCTTATCTCCTGACCCTATTACTTGATAACCCTCTGGTTGTGTCATGTAGATTTTCTCATACAAATCTCCGTGTAAGAATGCTATCTTTACATCTAGTTGCTCTAGATACATGTCATGATGTGTGACAATTGAACGAAGTACTCTAATAGAGGTGTGTCTCACCACAGGTGAAAAATTTCATTGAAGTCAGTACCTTCAACCTGTGCTTATCCCTTGGCTATAAGTCTTGCCTTGTATCTCAGCCTTTGTGTCCCAATCATGTCTTCCTTTAATTTGTACAGCCACTTACACCTAATTTGTTTCTGCCCCAATGTTTTGTCAACTAAGGTCCAGGTGCTATTCTTTAGTAGGCTATCCATTTCCTCATCCATAGCCTCTAACCATTCTTCTTTATATTGACTTTCAATGGCTTCCTGGTATGTCTTGGGGACATGCTCATCATCTAATGCTTCAACAGTTGTTAGAGCATAAGATACCATGTGTGAGCGGAGTGACTTTTTATCGAAAAAGAACGTTTTTGGAAATAGGTCCTTTAGGGGAAAATGAATTTTAAATGAAAAATAATATTTTTTTAATGAAAAATCAATT
>CAOJCR012567759.1:0-13154 GCA_948330485.1 Euphorbia neoarborescens | reverse complement strand
CAATTTATTTTCGTAGAAAAGAATAGTTTTCTCTGAAAATTTTCTATCCTCCTAGGCTTAAATTGAGCTGCATATTTATAAAATTTAGGGGGAAAAATTATACAAATCAGCTCAATTTTGAGTAGGCCGACCCAAATCAAGATAGCAGGCCGAGCCTATTTGACCGGACTGAGCTGCCCAGCTTAATAAGGAGTCGTCGACTTAGACTGGAAGGCTGACTCAGCTGGTTTGAACAAGCTAAGTGGCCTTAAGCCATCCAACCTAACCTGGTTGATTTGGGTAACTCAATTCACCTCGACCGTAAACTAGCTCGATCGGTTTGGGATGGTTGGGGAAATTTTAGCTGGCCATCTCAAGTGGTTGGACTGAATGGCTTAATTTTTGTAGACCAGTAAGCTGGCTTGACCGATTTGGGTCGGTTGGGGAAAATTTAGCCGGCCCACTGAAGTTTTTAGGCTAGATGGCTTATTTTTTATTTAAATAGAAATTTTGCTTTTCACCCAACTTTTGACCGGTTTTTGTGAATCTTCAGTTGGTTAATGGTTTTTCTTAGCTTATGGGTAAAAGGATCAATTTGAATTCTCAAACCAACTTGATCAAAAGAAAGTAATATATTTTCGTCATTAGAACCGAACATCTCATGCTTATTGGCTACCTCTCGAATAACAAAAATTGGCTCATCAAACGCATGTGGTTTTTTATGGTCTATTTTGGTTATACAAAAGACAGCGCAGTGAGTAAAGAAAAAGAAAACATATCTTATACTCTGTGTGTACACAAGGGAGTATCATCTATACACATTGTTTGGTTTCCTACGCTTGCTTTCTTTGAGATATGGTGCCAAAGAGCTTGCTATAACCCGATCTATGCTTACCCAATCATCGAGATTTAATCTTCTGATTTCATCCCTATTTAGTGCTTAAGTAACATAACGTGC
The DNA here is from genome assembly GCA_948330485.1 of Euphorbia neoarborescens. Classification (NCBI taxonomy): domain Eukaryota; kingdom Viridiplantae; phylum Streptophyta; class Magnoliopsida; order Malpighiales; family Euphorbiaceae; genus Euphorbia; species Euphorbia neoarborescens. Next base: position 12,217 of record CAOJCR012567759.1, on the reverse strand, counting down.
ATGAACTTGTATGCCATATGATTTGAAAATTTTCCCCTACTTATTGTGAATTCTTATTCTTTATGTGTGATGAGCATGGCTCGTCTTATACTTTGTAAAACTAGTTATTGCTTCATGGCTTGATTTTGCTTAAGATTCTATGGAGCAGTCTATGTGACTTTTGCAAATGATAAGAAAAAGATGCTCAATTGTATGCATGTTTTCATATGCGATTTTAAATGTGAAACGTACATATGCATGCTATTTGTTTATGTGAGGTGTTCATTACTGTGATGCATGCTTCTTTTCGAAATGATGGCGATACAATGTATGCTTGTTTTTTGAAGTGACATGCTCATTGATATGATATGAAGATGCTATAGAATCTTAACAGAAGGCTTTGATAATAAAGGAATTTCTTGTACCGAGGAGCTAGCTCGTGTAAATGGCTCTGATCACCTTGGATTAGGAAAAAAAATCATGTTTTACTGCGAACGGGTTGCCCCTGATAAAGGATAGGAGAAACAATCTGATGACATGTTCCCCCAAGCTTACGACAAATGGATAAGAATGTCTCCAATATACATGTATCGAATACATTTTCATTGGAGTGTATTGTGCTTTACAACCAATATGATGCAATTTCCTTATTGTGAATACGTATTTTAAACAAACAATTTTGTTCTTACCCGTGATATCAGCGTGTTAAAATATTCAAGCATACATCATACATTATTGATGAAATTAACATGACTGCCGTTCAAAAGAAAGAAGGGATATGTATTCCATGTAAGTTCCCCTTTAGGAAATATATTAGCTTAATTCAGGATGTAAAATGACTTCTACTGGAGCATTCCCAGTTAACAAGCGGAGTACCTTTAATACATTGGACATCCCAATCCTTCACGGATACAAGCTCGACCCATGATTATAAGTACAACCAGTGGGATCAACACTTATTTAATATTTATCTTTTACAATAGAAGCTTTGCATATGTCGAGACACACATTTCTTGCATTGGACATTACAATCCTTCATGGCTACTACCTCGATCCATAATTGTACATATAAATAGCGGGATTGAAATTTATGCGTGACTTTATGATATTAACATCCCTTAAGCCATTTTCAATCGCATTCATGATGAGCTCATGTGATGTGTGATATGCCCAATATCCTTGGTGTTGAATCATAATGCAAGTACAAGATGGTAAAGATGAAGCTTGTGCAAGTAAGTTCAAGAAAATAATTCTTATTGCATGAATATTGTTTGTAAAAGACATTATATCAAATTAAAATGGATACGACACATGTAAAAAACATTCATATTTATGTTTCAGCTTGTGTGGGAAGATTTGATGAACTTCTTCATCTTACTTGGCTTTCAAAGATAAACGGGGGCTGTGGAGCCTATGCTTCATATCTTTCCACCTTTTTTCCCATTTCTAGTACTTTGATGAAGGTGTAGTGTCTTGTATTTAATTTCTTTTTTATTCACATCAAGGCTCCTATCTACCAACTTCACAATCAACTCCGGTGTTATGGATTTAACCGTCATCCCATTCATTACCTTGATCCATCTCTCATAGTAATGTTCAAATAGCTTATTGGGCCTTTGTTTGATAGCTTCTAGGTCTTGCAATGTGGTTTTGAATTCAATATTGTTATATGTTTAGTTCCTCACAAATGCCTCAAACAGGGCATCAAGGTCCTTCTTCACCATATTGCTTGGATGATTGCACCAACTTGTGGCTTCTCCTTCTAGTATGGTGGGAAACAAGATAGATATTTGGTTTTGGCTCAACACTATCATAGTGAGTATCATCAGAAAATGTTTAATGTGTGAGGTAGGGCATTGAAAAGCCTGACGGGAACCTTTCTACTCCTTCATCAACTAAATCCTTCGGCATGGTATAGCTCAATTCTTATCCATGTAGCTTTTCAATTATTTTGCCCTTCATTTCTTCTTATTCCTTCTTATTCTCTTTTATTCGATCCATCAACCTATCCTTGAGCTCATTCTTAATAGTTTCTGCATCCATATTGACTTGCTTTAAATCCGATATGTCACTCTCTTTTTCATCTCTCTCTATTAGTTCTCCTTTCTGTAGATTCTTTTCACCACATCGGCTACCACCATCTTAAACTGCTCTACCTCAAAGAAGCAAGTCATTGCTTTAGGCATATCTTCCTTGGTGAGTACTTATCGCTTAATAGTGACTTCAGCACTGTAGAAACAAGCAACTAACTTTCCATCCAACATTATCTTTAGCTACTTATGGGATGATATTAGAATGATTAGGTATATGATGATATGTATGCATAAAGATGTAATTGTCACACAAATCATTCCATAATGAAAAATTATTTCAAGCCACAAAGAGCCATGTCAAATATTTATAATAATATATGGATGAACGCTTTGTGGTTTTCTTAAAAAATAAAATAAAATAAAATATGTGATAAACAATGTTCACTTGAATATGAATGCTATCTTAACAAAATGAAGGAAATGGAGGGAGATGATGTGCCTGCTATATTACACATCATGGATACTACTATATAGATAGTACATATATGAATAACAGATACTGTGGATAGTGTGATAATATAAAAATAACATGTTATGATATATCTTTATGACATAGCAGATTGATTAATACTATATGGATAGCATGGCAAGCGATGTCATATCAATTAATACTATATGGATAGTACTTAGCATGTTATGTGATATCTTGTATGTTTATGACATGGCATATCGATTAATATTGTATGGATAGTACTTGGCATGTTATGTGATATCTTGCATGTTTATGAAATGGCATATCAATTAATAATATATGGATACAGTGATACTATATGGATAGTGTAATACCCATGTTTGTTAATAGCATAATTTTTGATCTTATTTTGTTTTATCATTTGATTATTTATTTGAATTTATAAGCTATGATTTTTAATACCTTGTTTTATTATTATCATTAGTATTATTTTTATCTATCCCTTATGATTTTCGAATATATAATATGTACTTTTAAATAAATGTGTGTGTGAGACATAAAATAAGTTGAGGATCCATGTTTTTCCTTATTTTGGCCGTATATTATGCATAGATTAGGAAGTTTTATTAGACTTGAACTACCTTAGGCTGTTTTGGTAAACAGATCTCTTCTTATGTGTTGTTTCCTTAGACAAAAACTTCCTAAACAAACCTTACCTTGTATGCTTGATACCTTACCATACATGTTTATTCCCTTACCATATTTCCCAAACCTTATTAGGAAGAAATCTTATTTCTTCCCTTTCCCCTCTTGAATTCGGCTGAACCCCTCTCTTCCCTTTCTTTATCTCTTTTTAAACCAATTAAGAGTATTTCCTCTCCCTCTTCTTTGGAATTTTCGGCCAGCCACCAAAAGTGAGAAATTTGAGAGTGTTGTGAGGTCTTTATTTTGAGTTTTGATTGCCTTCGCTGCTGTCCTTAGAGATCGGTTTCTTGGAGCATTTTTCTTTTCGTTTCAGATTCATTTCGTGACTCTACAATATTCATGGCATTTGAGGTAATCGTTTCCCCTATTCCATTTTTTTTGTTTGTTGTTCTGTCCTAGTCTTATTCAAGAATACGTATTGAATGTTCCTTGTATTTCATTAGTGATTGTGTTTCGGCCATTGAGTATTTTCACCGAACTATTCCTTTTCTTGGAGCCAATCTCTGTGGGAGTTTCTTTCTTATATTCTTGGGTTTCTTTTCGTTATTATTGTATTAACCTATCGAGGTAACTAACTTACCCTATGTTTACATTTGAAATTGATTTGGGAATTGCATGACTGGTATGATTTATGTTTCGTGTAAGTTGGTATTTTTTGTGTGTACTGTTTTGTGTTACTTCACTATGAAATCGGTTTTGATTTTCGGCCATTATAATTAAAGTTCCCGTGGTTCTCTATATTTTTATGATTTGCGCTCTAAGTGATTTCATGATTTATTTGGCTTCGTTCCTTGCATGAATTTTCTGGTTATGTGAAAAAAATTTTGGCTTTTGGACATGAACTTTGGTATCTTCATTTTATGGTTAAACATGTGAATTTCTGTCAAATGATTTGAGTTGTTGCATGTTAGTTTTTCTTGAGATGTGCTGTAAATTTCAGTTTGCGCAACTGTCAGTGTTTATTCGATTTTTCTCTCTGTGTAACTCAAAATTTAATGATTCTAAATTCTGTGAATTTTTAAGACGTAGGTCTACAACTCCGTAGTTATGAATTTTGCTAAAATCGATAGTTTACCTGTTCAAAATTTCCGTTGAAATTGAGTTTTAAATTCTGTTTTTCTAGAAACTGACAGATTGGACACTCTTTCATATTTTTAAGTTTTCTCCTATTTCGTAACTCGGAACCGAGTGATTCCAACTCGTGTTGAATTGTAAGACATAAGGCTATAGATCTTAAAAAGGAAGTGTCGATGAATTCTGTGATCTTAACACTCAAAACCTCTGTCGAAGTTGAGCAAAAAATTTGTTTTCTCCGAAGTTGACAGTTCGTACAGCTTTTAGTAATTTTGAGTTTTCTTTTGTTGTGCAACTCAAAATTGGGTGATTCCAAATTCTAAGAATTCTTAAAATGTAGGGCTACAATTCTTATTCATAAAGTTTTGTCAAAATATGTGTTTACCGTGTTTGAAATTTCAATATAAGTCAAGCCTTGGAATTTTTGGTACTTTCCACTTGGTTTCAAGTTCGTTTAAGGGTTCTTTTGGTTTACTTTGTAGCATACTTAAATTTTGAGTTGACTCTGAATATCTTGTTAAAATAGTATTTGTGGTGTTCTTGAGTTTTAACTTGGAAACATAACGTTTTTGGTATTTTTAAACCTTTGGTTATTAAGTTTGAGCTTTTAACTTGAAAATGGTGTTATTCATTGAAGTTGTGGTCATGATTTAATGGGATTCGAGAAATTGGTTCTTATACTGAGAATTGTTTGAGAAGCTTGAATGGTTGGTTTGAAAATTGGCTTTTTGGAACTATGTTTTGTTTTTGTGATTAATGGCACTATGCTTGGCTACGATTTGCCCAAATGTATTTTGATATTACTGAGATTTTTGGGCCGCGATTTGTCCAACAATGTTTGTTGCTATTGATAATTGTTTAGCCGTGATTTGTCTAACAATTGGACAGCACTACCCTTCTTTGTTTCTCGTTCTCATTGTCATTAAGCCGCGATTTGTTCTTGTCAATGGGAGATTGTGGACATAATTAGACTTTTGATTGTTATTTATTGATGGATCCTGGTGAGCTGTGATTTGTTCACTAAAGGATTTGGGATTTGTTCTCGGGAGCTGCGATTTGTTCCTATCGATTTAGGTGAGCCGGGATTTGTTCCCCGAGGCTTTAGGAGCCATGATTTGTTCCCAAGCGTCTGTGCCAATACATTTGATGTTGTTGAAATGATAACTTGGAAGGTTGATTTTGATACACTTAAAATGTTTTATGAGTATTGACTTAGACTTATTTTATTCAAGTTTTAGTATTTGATATCTTCTGTTTCAGCAAACCTTGTCATAAGAGTTCTTACTTTGATTCAAGTTTTTACATTATATCTAGTTTCGTATAATGTATGGGTTTTGCTCTACTTGATTTCTCAAATAGAGTTTTACACACTTGTCAATCATTTCTAGTTAATTGTGAACGTATCCATATGGTTTGTTTAGTTACTCGTCACTAAATGGCGATTATTTTTTAGATGATGCAGGTGAAGCGTGATTGCCATGTTGGGGCTTGCCTTCGGGATTTGAGCGAGGTCTTATTTAGGAATTTTTATTTAGATTGACCTTTAGTTTTGGCTGAGAACGCTTTAACGGTTGTAAGAATAATTTTGGATATTGTTGGATCTGGTTCATTTTATTATTATAATAAATTTAAAGTTTTTAGTTTGTTGATGATTTCAACTTTTTGCATTGATTCCGTCTTTGCACACCTGTAAAAGTTGGGGTCGTCACAGATAGCATGTTATGTGATATCTTGCATGTTTATGATATGGCATATGAATTAATATTATATGGATAATAAGATACTATATGGATAGTGTGTTATGTATTAATACATATAATTTATATGAAAGTAAGTGTGGCAAACATCAAATGTCATGTACGAACATGTATATTTCTGACCGAAAGATTTGTGAGCATATTTAAACATCATGTATGAACATGGGAATTATGTGAATAATGCATGAGCATATTGAATCATCATATATGAACAAGTGAATTATGTAAGGAATGCATGAGCATATTGAATTATCATGTATGAAAACGGGAATTATGTGTATAATGCATAAACATATTGAATCATCATGTATAGACATGTGAATTATGTAAGGAATGCATTAGCATATTGAATCATCATGTATAGACATGTGAATTATGTGAGGAATGCATGATCATATTGAATTATCATATATAATCATGGGAATTATGTGAATATTGCATAAGCATATTGAATCCTCATGTACGGACATGTGAATTATGTAGGGAATGCATGAGCATATTCAATTATCATGTATGAACATTTGTGTTTGGTGTTAAGAACGTATGGGCATATAAGATGAATATGTGCTTTAAGAATGCATGAGTATATAAGATGAATTTATACATTTAAGAAATGTATAGGCATACTAGAGAATGTGTGTAAACATACATATTTTGATATTAAAAAAATGGGTACGTATGTTGATTATATATATTTTTTTTTGTATGCATGGTGATTCCTACCATGGGTTGTATTGAAATATGATAAAGAAGATTATACATGTAACTTATATCTACAGTGCATATAAGTACACAAAAAATTGTATTTAGCTTGACATACATTTGTATGTAACACAATTTAAATATGGCTTATGCAGATGTGTAAGCTATAACATAAAAAGGAAAATGCAAATATAATGCGAAACACTATTCCCAACCTTATAGCTCTATGTAGTGAAGTCAGTCTCTTTCCTAGGTGGGCTTAATGCAACTATTTATACAAACACACAAGTTTTGGTACCTTATTAGAAGTTGCTAATGTTGCTATATGCCAGCTTAGTCATGGGTGAAATAAAGGCTCACATACCTTTTCTATACTTCCTATAACTTGAAGTTATGGTACATATGAAGCATAAGAGTGGTTCCTCCAATAGGCATCCTTATGACCAAACTATGGAACATAAGTCTTGCTTTCTCTGATTCACCGGGTAAGAGGGTCATCCTAAATGCAAGATCTAAATGAGTCATAAAAATAAAAATGAATAGTTCAATTCCAATTCAAATATGCAATCTTATATTTGATGTTCATCTAACTACTTTTTAATTTTATGTTTTTTTAAAAACTTTAATTAAAAAAATTCCCCAGCAAAATCACCATTGTGAGCGGACGAGCTAAAAATGAAAAGGTGAACGCTGTGAAGTGCACCAGGGTTTTAATTATTTCCACTAAGAAATAAATTTTAGAAAAGTTTTGTTTGGGGTCGCCACCTAGATTAGCACAACCGGAAAAATTAGTATGGTTAAACCAGATGAGGCCACCATTAACATAATAGAGATTCTGAGTTCGGGATGAATCACTTACTAGTCTTGATATTAAAATATGCATTCAAATAGATCTAATTCATTTTAATTTAAACATGTGACGTTCATACGAGGAAGCAACAAATAAAATTTTTTCAGAACATTACATCCTTTTACATATCAAACTACCCTAGGGAATATAATTGATAAAAATGTTGTGAAGGGGTACAACCACCTAAACTACATATATTCTTTATGCTATGACAATTATAATATTCATAAAATAAATAAATAAGCACACCACATGACCTAACTAAGAAGCTGAAAAACAGATAATAGTTAATCATTCCCAAACATGACAATCCCAAAATTCGGTTAACTTTGGAATTTTACTTTCATACATGGTAGAAAGATGGCATAACAAGTTTTTTATTTCAAGAAAATGGATTTGGCTTAAATTACATGCATTATATGCGAGGCGGGTAGGTTATCCCAAGACATAAGGATATCTCTGTGGAGGTCCTAACATATATTCTAAGTATTTATAATCAAAATAAATTAAATCATATAAAGAATAAAATAACGGAATGAGATAGACACAAATATAGAATTTTAGGTTAATAATATAAGTTATATTGTAATTATAAAGGAATAAAATTAAATTAGAATGCAAAAGAAATAAATATTCATTATGGAATTTTGGAAAATGGGAGAAAAAATGTTTATTTAATTTAATAAAATACCTTAGGGGTATTATGAAATAAATGGGTTAAAATCCGAATCTCAAAAGGAGAAAATACAACTATAACAAATCCAAAATTAATATTCATTGAATTATATTAGAGCTCCATTTAAACTCTTAACTTTATAAGCCAAAAGGGGATAACACCAAATCCAATATATCAGTTAAAATCATTAAGAAGATATATTAAGATTTCATTATACCATTTTGATAAAAAAAAATACGTCAAAATGTCATAATTCATCTTTAAATATTAAAAAAAGAAAACTTAATAGTAAAACAATATCTTAATCATAAACAAACCAAATAAAACAAAACAAAGAAATAATAAATAAATAAAAAAGGCAAAAATAAATGACAAATAAAGGAATACAAAAACAAAGGACAAATAAATAAATAGAAGAAGGGAGTTTTTGGTTCTTCAGGATTATCTCGACAAAGTATTTCAAAATTAATTGAAAGCGGATCGTAGATTGGTTCGAGATAGAAAATGGTTTGGGAATAGAAATAATTTTGGATTGTTAGGAATTTATTTTCGTAGAAAAAGAATGCTTTTCTTTGAAAATTTTCCATCCTCCTAAGCTAAGACTAAGTTGCCTATTCATAGAATTTGGGGGATAGAAAATTAAGACAACTAGCTCAATTTTGACCCAATTGGCCCGAATTAAGATAGCGAGCTAGGTAGATTTAACTAATTTGAGTTGTCCGACCAAAAGGCTAGCTCAGTCAGTTTGGATTGGGTAAGTGGCCTCAAGCCATCTAGCCAAGGCTAGTTGAGTCAGGCAGCTCAATTCCCCTAGACCAGCACCAGCCTAACCGGCTTGGGTCGGTTGGGGAAAATTAACTCGATCGACTCAAGTGGTTGGGCCAGATGACTTAATTTTTCAAGACCAATAAACTGACATTACCAGTTTGGGTCGGTTGGGGAAAATTAAGCCCATCGACTTAAGTGCTTAGGTATGGCAGCTTAATTTTGATTCGGATAGAAATTTCTCTTTTTACCTGATTTTGTGTAACATACCGATCCGAGAGTTACAGGATTTTGGTATATATGTTAATAAGGAATGGAAATTGAGGAAGTTAACGTTAAAGAATTGGAGTTTTACGAACAATTCAGTATAAATATATGTATTATATTAACGAATATTTCTTTCAAAAGCTTATTAAGTAAAAATTTAAGGTTTTGTAAGTTAGGAATGGTTTAAATGTGATTGGTGGTATAAAGAGTTGAGGTGATCTTTAAATATTTTCGAGAATTGATTATGAGATTTATGATGATTTATGAAGTTCATGAGTATTATAAAGAGTAAGAATGAATTATAATGATGTATTTGAGTTTTGATGTTGAATTGTGAAGTTTTGTGGTGATTGGAAGTGTGTTAAGGTTTCTTTCTTTCTCTTTTCTGTTTGGTGCCTCCTTATGCACCAGTCCTATTGTGTCCCCCATAACTCGAGTTTTAACCTTTGGATCATTCTGAAATCTGGACCCAAGCTATCTAACATCTTGTTCTTGAATTTAAACGGTGGAGATAAGATTCTGATTTCAACACGGTATGTTGAGAGGCCAACATGGCATGTTACGGGGTCTGATGTGAAATTATGGTTTTTAACTTCAACACGCCTGCATGCTGTATGAAGCACAACGTGTTGGACAAAATTTCAGCTAGAAATCTCTTAGATTTTTTTGAGAAAAATGTGGAGTTTATTTTAATTTTATATTAAAGATAATTTATTAAGATTTTTAAAAGGAGAAGCACGAAATATGAAGAGGAAAATAGGTGTTCTTCCTCCTTCTCATCTTCTCTTTCAATTCTCTCCTCAAATTCTTCTTCTTTGTCATTAAACCCTTCTTTCTTGTGTTAAAATTCTGAAATTCTTCATCAAATTTATCACAAGAGGTGATGAAATTCTCTAAAGATTGGTTACTCCATGTTAGTGATGGAGGAGTGGAGTTTCGTTTTAGTGCTAATTGGGCTCCTTAGTGAATTTTGGGTTTCTCCTCAAATATATAAGTGAATATCTTTTCTTTAAATTGAGTTTTTAAAATATATCTTGTTTATGGTTTAGTTTTGTTGAGAAAAGCATGATTATAGAAGTTTAATTATGGAATTATGGAGTTGCTTTATGATTTTTAATTGTGATAAGAATTTGATTTTGGAATTTAATTGTTAAAGTTTAAGTTTTCTTGATTAATATTGGATATGATTGATTGGTTTATGAAGAGATATTGAAGAAATATAATGTTTTATGAGTTGAGAATTTAAGCATATATTTTGAAACTTATCAACTATTAATATTGTTATTTTATGATTTTTGGCATTTGAAAAGTTAAGTTTTAAGAATTGTTATGGTTTTTAATTTTTTAGCATTCGAAAAGTTAAGTTTTAAGAATTGTTATGGTGTTTAATTATGTTGATTTGGAGTTATTGATGACATGGTGTGAAATCTCGGTTCGGACGGTATTGTGTGATATTTTTTTTTAGAATTTTGAATATGGAAGTTAGTAGTTGATTTGAGATTTTTTTTAATGTTTGGTTTTATGTTACTGAAAGTGTATTGAAGTATATTGAAGTATTGATTTATGGATTTTATTTTGAATGAGATTTGAGTTAAGGTATAGATTTTTGTAGTCATCTATCTAGACGGGTCCGGATTGTGAATGGTAAAGACCTCTCTAGTGAGAGATAGGCCTGTGTATACACAGCAGAAGTCCAATCGTTGCATGGAAGTGAAGTGTTGAGTAATTCCATGCGTTAATAGGCGATTATTAGAGACGTCTCGACTATTATATTGAGTTGTTTAGTTTATGAAAAAAAGGGAATGAGTCTAGAATTGATGGTATTCAGTTAGTATGTTTTTATTCGAAAATGTAATTGGTATTATGTGAGTTTACTTTGATCATTGTTGGGCTTAAGAGCTTCCAATCAAATTTGAATATGTTTTCGAATGCTATGAGACATTATTTTAATTGGTTTCATTTTAAAAATTGACTTCTTCTTTCATAAAAAGGTTATTTTAGTAACTTTTTTCTTTTTTTTTTGTTGATATTTACTTACTGGTATTTTATATCTCACGTTTTCAAAATGTTTTAAAATTTTTTAAGAAGGAGCCTAGGTTGTGATAGCAAGACGATGAGCTTAGGGGTTGGTCACGGCCGGTAAAGTTATCGTTAGTTTTTTTTTATATTCCTAATTGGTTTTGATTTGGGATTTATTTGTAAAGAAAGAATTTTAATAATGTTAGGTTATTGTTTTGAACATCTGAATTTTTTTTTAAATGAGGAAACAATTTAAGTATTTTGATATTGGATATTACTTATCCTTTGTGAGACTCCTCTTCAATGAAACGGTTTACTGAGGTGAGGTCTCACCTGTTGCACCCTACCCTTGGCTTATCGGGGTCAGGGTGTGACAAATTTGATATCAGAGCAGTTTTTATAAAAAGTTTTCGATAAAAGGTTTTAGATTTTTGATTTCCGGTTTGAAAGGTTTTATGTAACAAGTTTGAAAAAAAAAAGAGTTTTCATCTTCACTTGTGAGTGTAGCAAGTCTTGGTGAGTTTCGTATCGACAGCGTGGCCGACCAGCTCTGGGTTATAGTAATTTTCGTTATAGGTTGTATAGGGAAGTTTTGGTGAAAGAGGAATGGTGATTGTGTTTTGGTTGTAAGCTTGTTTATTGTAAGTTTAGAAGGATAAAGTTTATAACCAGTATATGTTTCTCTTACTGATGATTAACGAGGTATATATATCTACATTGGATGAATATTTGTGGTAATTTGAGTATGATTATATATTGGTATGATTATAGGAAGGTGCTGAGAACAAAAGGTGATGATTTATGTTAATATTGATGTTATTTATGGTTATGAATGATGCGAAGTAAGAAGTGATTATGTTTAAATGTATTTGATAAGGAAGATTAGAAGCGGTAGATCGATAGATAGGTAGATACTTG
>CAOJCR012567420.1:0-10097 GCA_948330485.1 Euphorbia neoarborescens | reverse complement strand
CCATCGCTTACATATTATAGTTCAAGATGAATTGATTAAAAGACTTAGAAAGGAACCCAAGTATGATTTTAACTGCCAATTATTGAGCAACTGGAATACCAAGTTAGGTAAGTATGTCCACATACCCCTTCATCTTGAGCACAGGTGTACTTATAGGTGACCTAACAGCCATCTTACAAGAACACAATATCTTCACTGTCAAGTACCTCTCTTACCTAGCCTGATCTTGATACAGCCTCTTTAGTGTATCCATGATCACATAGGCATGCTCCTCTATGAACTATATTTGCAGCTCTGAGGTTATAATACATAACAGTAAGCATATGACATCATGGTTATCATACATATGTTGGTCATAAAGCTCTAGCTGTGTAGTTGTCAATCTGCGATCCGATGGGCACTCAGCTTGTAAAGTCTTATCTAGGATATACTCCTTCACTTCTTATCATAAAACTATCCTTATATTCCCATACCTGTCAAAGAAGTTGCTCCCAGAAATTTTCTCCTTTTCCAAAATAGATCAGAGAGTAAATGTGTTGTTTACAGCCATTTTAAAAGAAAAATCTTATCAAAACTTTGAAAAACAACTATAGAGAAAGAAAGTAAACGGAATTTAAATAAAGGGCTTAAAATCCAAAACATTAATTAATCCTCTTTTAATGTTGTTGGTTATTAATTTGGATGACTTGACCAAGACCCTCAATAAATTTATGATGCCCAAGCTGAGTTTGTTATGTAAAACCTTGATATTTTGTTAGGTAGGGTTAACAACCCAATCCCTACACTATGGACTTCTGGTTTGAAGGATTCAAGGCACATTACCCCTTTGTGCTCAGGCCAGGATCACTACAGACCTGTAGGGTCAGAAACCAAATTTCACTCTATTTCCATATCAAAATAATGAATATGTTTTTCTTGAATAGTTAGGATATGGTAGGCTATAGCACTTTCCACAAAATAATTCTCATTAAGACAACATTCATTAATTGATATCCAATCACCTTACGTGAATTATGATCAATCGAGTAGCTAGCAAAAGCTCATTTACTTGAGTTGTCTGATAGAGGTTCAAGCTGTAAATTTGGAAAGAACTTTCGAGTGACCCCATATTTAAAATTTTGACTCATTTTAATCAAAATGTTAACAGCATAGCATACATAGTCATGGATATTGAAACATGCTTGGAATACTATTAAACCACACAAACATGCAAAACATACATCATGCAAATACAAGGTGATCTATAGGCCCATATTATAAACTATAATGAAAAACTAGTAGCTAACTATTACAATAATTCATTGTCATTGGCGTGGACTTTATCTGGCCTCGTCATCTGCTTTCGCTCTCTGGGCTTTCTCTATGGGCTCTCACTATTTTGGTTGATGCATAAATTCTTATTATTAATTTATAATAGCTTGTGCAAGCTAGAGTCGTTGGATATCCTTTCCTGGTGAAGATTTTGTCAACCTATGAAAGAAGAATGATCATAGCCAGGTTGCCCAAATTCTGCTACTCTGATGCCTAAGTTAGTAACTCTAGAGAGAAGGAAAAAAACTCTTGCTAGTGAATAGAGTACGAGGGATCAGATCCCTTACCTGTATCGACTTTATAAAATATATAGTGGCCTTCGCCTCCACGTGTCACATTGTTAGAGGGTAGTTGGAGTCATGGCTTAATTGGTCTTGTCAGTTGATATTCCAACTAATGGCTGCATCTGAGCTAGTGACACGACCTCTTTTTGCTCCTACTATCTTGCCAGGCCGCACCCTGCCCTTACAACATTAATTGTTCTATTAAATGTGATGGTACCATTTCTCACTCTCCTTCTGTAGGTCCTTTGAATGGGTCCTAGGTAGACCTGTTCATAGGCTTAGAGGCCCACTCGACCCGACCCAAGCCCGTCAAAGCCCAAAAAATACGACTAGGCTTGGGCTTTGTATTAATATGGCAGGCAGGCTAGAGCCCAGCCCACTATATTAGTAATAATTAAACAAAATTATTTTATTAAAATTTAAAACACTTAAAATCAAAATTGTAATTTTAAAATTTATTTTTTGGTTCCCCTACCAATCAATTAATATATTGTATTCACATCTGACATTTATTACAATGAAGAACTGAAGTGTGCTTCCTGATTGGTAATTTTTTTAAATGAATTTAACCTATAAATCATACATAGGATAAATACGTTGAAGGTAAATATTTGTTGTTAAATTATTTAACATCGGCAAGGTCAATTATCTGATAGCAGGAGCTAATACCTAAATCAATGTGTTCAGCCTCTTTCTAGACCGAGGTTACTCTGCTAGGATGGAATACAACTTGTCCACCTACAATTAGTTTTAATTGTAAATTTTTTTAAAAGCCCAAGCCTAGCCCGATAAAAATTTTTTGGGTTTGGGCTTAATATTTTTATATAGCCCATCTTGGCCTATGAACAGGTCTAGTCCTAGGGGGTGGCTGTCGTCGGGTTCCATCCATCCATCCATTTTTAAGGGAGTGGCTGTGTATCCAACATAGCTAAGGCGTAAGCTATTTCTGGCAATCTTTGGGGAATCCGTCTTCCAGTTGTGTGCCACTTGTGGGGGCACTTGATAGGAATCATCGTGTTGCTTATTTGGAAGGTGGCCAAATAGGGAGCATGTTATGGATGCTTGGGGACACTTAGTAAGGGGCACCACGTGCCTAGAATGTAGTCCTTATTAGGTTATCAGAAGTCCCCCCTAGGAAAGTGGAAATTCTTAAGGATTTTAGAGTAGTTTAAGGTGAAAAAGAAGGGAAAACCCAAAGAAGAGTAAATCGAGTTTTTAAAAAAGAAAACTGGGTTAATTCCCCCCTAAAGATGGCTGGAACACTTAAGGGTTAGAAAGAAAACAAGTCCTGGTTCCTGAAAAAGAAAATCAGGTCAGTTCCCCCTAAAGATGATTGGAACGCTTTAGGATTTCAAAGAAAAGAAAACTAGGTGCATTGATTGTGTTTTTAGTAGGTACAGTTTTACGAGGCCTAATGAATGTTTTAATGAGCATTTAAAAGGGGAGACTAAGGGGAGCACGGTAAGTGTTTTTTGCTTCACAATAGATTATATTCCTTGAGGTAGGGGTAGCGTGTGTAATGCTGGTGAGAGCTGCACCTAGTGCTATCATGACAGGTGTCGGTAATTTTGAATTTTGAATTTCATTAGTAGGGCTTCCTCCTTCGAATGCCTATAAAAGGGGGTCTTTTCCCTACCTCAATCCATTTTTCTACTTATGTATTTGTTAAGGAGGTGAGGGTTGTATGTCTAATGGGTTACTTCACAATTTTGTATTCTGATATTGTTAGTGCCAACCTTTGCTCCTTTTACTTCCATCCTTTACGGAGAGGGTTTCCCCGATTGAGAAAAAGGTTAGCATTGAGGAGGTTTTTGCTAGTGAAGATTGCTAGGAATTATCCATCAGTAGGTGAGATTTCCTTTGATAGCAATGACAAAATGGATAAAGGTAAACCAGAATCAGAGTTGTTAGATTAGGATGCCAAGAAGCCTGGCTATCAAACTATGGGGACTATCATCTACAGGCTCTTGGGAGGTGGTTTTTGTAGAAACTGGGGGATTTGGATTGGCTAGATACTGTGGAGTATATGTTACACAGGAAAGCAGGGCGGGCGAATATGGCAGCGGAGGGCTATTTCATAGTGTATACTGGTCACTGTGTGTTGGGGTTTTATTACCCAATGGTAAGATAGTTAGAGGATTTACTATCCCTCTACGAGATACCAATCACCCAGTTACATCCTAACATCGTAGCGGATCTTGTGGCCACTTACCATGTGTTCGAAGGGTAGGGAGGGGTGCTCACTCCATCCATCTTCCATCACTTGTGTACCCCTCAATTAGTGTAAGGTCATTTTAACTTCAATAAGAAGAGCGGTTATATGGGGTTCAGTGGGAAAACCTTTCTTATCAATCATTAGATGGAAAAATTCTTCTTTTTCAAGTGGCGAGAGGGGGTACTATATCTCCCCAATGTCTAGCTAGATAAGGGAAAGAGGGATGAGTGGGTACCATCGGCTATGACAACTGGGGAGAAAGAGGTTTACCGGTGGTATAGGGAGGTGTCTCATTAACAATTGTCCCAGCGCGAGGTGGTTAGAGCATTCTTAGTAGGGATACCGATTGTTTCGATGGGCAGGTCATCGATCATATGTCACAATATGTCTTGAGGTATATTTTTATTTCAGTTAATGATCATTTTCTTGTGTTTTAGGTGATTCATCTTTTGACCTATTGCATGCCAATGTAGCATGTTGTCAGGTACGAGCTATACAAGCAGCTGGGGCATCCAAGAAGGAGAAGGGGAATGAGCATTCCACTGATGCATCCTAGGGGCTAAAAGAGGCTCTTGTATCCTTAAGGGTTTTTGGAAAGAATTAGGGAGAAGTTAGCCAACCTCCTAAGAGGGTTCATCGCATTGTGGTCAGTATGGTAAGATCTTATCTTAACTCCTCCCCATGGTATGAGCCTGGTTACAAGAATTGGTATCAGTGTTATAGGTTCGTATGGGCAAGGTTGGGACAGCAACCTCCCCTATGATTGTGGATGAAGGCCCTTGTCACCCTGGAAAGGAGTATGAGTCCGTTATGGAACTTTCGGGTGAGGAAGAGGAGGTAGAGAGAACCCGGCTAGTGCAGATGCCTCCCTAGGTACCCACACAGGCGGCAACAGGCCCTGAGAAGGGTGCGCCAGCTTCTAAAGGTGGTCAGTGAGAAAGTAAGGGCTCGTTCCCAAGAGTGTTCCCCATAGCGGATATCTGCCATTTGAGACATTGTGGAAGATGTTCCTTATTAAAGATAAGGCATTGTAACCATGGTCTTAGGATGAGCAAGGCTTTAGAAAGGCTTCCATTGTATGGTTTAGGTATAACATGGGTCTTTTATCTGGTGATGTGGTTCGTTGTGCGAGTATGAGCTTATTTTTGTCATTTATGTTAGGCTTTAATGATTTGATATGCATGTCTACACATGCGATGGAAGACAGCCAAAGGCTGAAGTTGGCAGAACAGGAGGTTTACAAGATGAGTAGCGAGCGCTCTGCTACCATAGACCAGGTGTTCGAGAAAGAGTAGTAGAATACTGATATGGTAGTAGAGAGATCGAGGGTGGAGGCGGCTATAGAAGTGAGGGATAAAGCCTCACACTGACTGGAGGAGGTTATACAGGAGTCCTAGCTCTGCATCTAGAAGGTACAAGAGGGGCATTGTCGAGAGACCCACATGTTAAAGAGGTTAGCTTTGAGTTCTTGGGGGATTGATAGGTAGAAAGGGGGTAGAGTTCCTTAAAGTCGAGCTATGCCCGGATAAGTATGATCAGGATAAGGTGGAGCGGGCAAGAGAGCAGGTAGTTCTTGCCAGGGAGAGGTTGGAGGTAGAGTGGGATAACAAACGACATGCCCTATCAGATAAGTATGCCCAGATTGCTCTCTTTTTTGGCCAGAAGTTCATAGATATGGCTTGGGCTGACCCAGGCCTAGAGCTAGTGGCAGCTGAGGTGGAGTTCCCCACAGAGGAAGAGTTTTATAAAGGGGAATTGGAGTACCTGAAGCATGCGGATTGGGTTTTGGGAGTTAAGGGGATGGAGGTTTTTGCGGGTATTTCCTACTCTAAGGAGAGGGTTGAAGAAGTGGGGGTGGGCACCATTGAGAACGCTGAGGAACGGGTTGTGGACGAGGAGGCAGGATCTACTGGGTCATCCATTGTGGAAGCCCCCACGGTTGTAGTGACTCCAGTTACAGACGGGCCCCTCTTCCAACCTCTATGTTTCCTGAGTGCCTTCTCCTCCTAGTATTGATGTGCCAGAGTCTGGGCCGACTCTCTTAGGAATTTGATTCCCATTTAAATAGCCACGCTTCTATCAAGGTAATAAGTAGGCCGCCACACCACCATGTATTTGATAACGAGAATGGTTTTGGTGCGGACACCTTACAAATAATGACGAATAGTTTTTGCTACACTTATGTGAGACACATCCGCCCCATCTTTATATTCCCTGGTTGTGGTTCTTTCATCTCTTGTTGAGTCTAGAGAGCCTGTAACTAAGCTAACTTCTCAACCGTCGATGTCCTCTTAGAAGATTTGGCTACCCTTTGCCCTTTATTTCCTAGTTCCTTATTGATTTATTCTATAGCGTTGATGCTTATAAATGAAAATAGACTCCTTGATACTCTATGTGTTCTTGCTGGCTTTGTAAATCACTAATTCATTGATCTTAAAAAAACTTGAGCATACGGCAAAAGAGACTGGGTTTTCCAAAGAAATCTGTATGAGTTATTGGAATAATTTAAAAATTCAGGGCCGACTTCTTAGCCTCCTATGAAGGCAGATGTTAATGGGTTTGTTAGATTTGAATTCTTATTGTGCTATCTATAAGCCAATGGTGTTTTATTCCTTCACTGGCAAGCTTGGTAAGTCGTAGTGACATATTGTAGGAGCTCTAGGTTAGTAAGGGGTGACAGGTCAGCCGCCCTTAATGGGCCAATCAAAGGGAGATGGTCGATCACTTCATGGCATAAAAAATCAGGGAGGCAGAGCAGGTCAGTCGCATCCTAATGTTAAGTAGGTTAGTGAGGGGTAACGGCTCAGCCACCTTATGACTATTAGTGGGCTAATAGAGTAGAGATGCTCGATCACTTCATGCCATAAAATCAGTGAAGGAGAGCAAGTCAATCTCCTCCTGATGTTAAGTAGGTCAGTGAGGGGTAACGGGTCAGCCGCCTTATGACTGTTGATGGGCCAATGAAGGAGAGATGCTTGATCACTTTATGACATAAAAAATCAGCAAGGGATAGCAGGTGGATTTTCTACTGATGTTATGCAGGTCAGTGAGGGGGACGGGTTAGATGCCTTATGACTGTTGATGGCCGATAAAGGAGAGATGCTCGATTACTTTATATAATGAACAATCAGCAAGGGAGAGAAGGTCGATCACCTCCTGATGTTAAGTAGGTCACTAAGGGGAGACGTGTCAGTCGCCTCATGACTGTTGATGGCCAATGAAGGAGAGATGCTCAATCGCTTCATGGAACAAAAAATTAGTTAGGGAGAGCAGGTCGACTGCCTCTTGATGTTAATTAGGTCAGTAAGGGGTGACTAGTTAGTCACCTCATGACTATTTACAGGTGCTTTTTCATAACGAGATGTAATAAAAAATGCACTTTTATATTTAAAAGTTTTCATGGAGACATGACATGCCCTTCCTCTCACGGGTTTGGAACTTTAGTTCTAACATTTTGTTAGTGTTCTCCATTTATGCCTTCAAACTTCCACTGGCCTCCTTCACTTAGCCTCTTTTGGTGCTTGTGGGGATGCCAACTAGGTTTCCTGTGCTGCACATTAGCTTCCTCTAACCGTGGCCATCTTTCCACCAACAGGAATCTAATGGCGTCGTCGCACAAGCTAAGAAGCCCAGGTCACACTTGTGATCTAAACAGATACTAAAACCAATTTACCTGATATGAGAAATCGTAGATCGAGGTAACGTGATATTGTAGAAGGTTGACACTGAGAATAGTTCTATTGATCCGTTGACTAATGTATTTGCCATTTGCAACACCAAGGTTGTTCGAGATCTATAAGACTAAGGGACATGCCTGCTTGTCCTAGTGCAAGTGGGAGATCATTGGTATGTCCTAGTTCGTAGGCATTGATGTTTATGTCTATTGAGCATAGTTGTGGACTATATATAATATACATTACTAGGTCACGTAAATAAAGGCATGAATCTATTTATTATATACCTTATGTAATGATAATAAATAGAGTATCCATTGACTTATGTCACAAAAGTATATCCCAGGTTTGTTCTATGTTATTGGAATGAATAGAACTATAAACCTTTGCATTGGTTGACTGTGAGGCAGTCGAGAATGCAAGTAGATATGGACCCCATATAGTACTGGATAGATCCATACAGGAAACACGACATGGTTTCATCGTCATAAGTGTTTCTTGGGTAGGACTTGTTTTGTCCTGAAACTTGAGATCATTATAGCATAGCATGGGATCCCATACACTTTGACATACTACTAACGGGTTCGTAACAGGATATCGAGTACAGGTATGATTGGGTGAGCCGGTGAACATGTGTATGTTAGTAATGAGTCGATAGGATTGCCACTCAGTACCCACTGAGATGATATCACTAGCAACTTGATGGACTGGGATTAAAAGTGTGTAGCTACACCCAAATGAATTGGGTACTCATTTGATCCGACAATCCATTCTAGATCAAGAAATGTGATTAGTTGATAACGGGATGACAAAGCCATACCCGTTATTATTAAAATCTGATATCAGCTGGTAAGGGATAAAATGAGAACAGCTATCGGGATAGAATCTCTTCGTGAGAGACTGCTTAGCTGTCTTAATTGGGGGCAACTATGGTGTGCTAAAACCCACCATAGTCTGCGGGCTTTGAGCCTGCTGCCGACATAAAGATAGTCTCATAGGATCTTGCATTTAGAACTATTGGCTTCGAATATGATGGTTTATGGATTAGAATAATTAATTAAATAAATGTGGAATTAAAAATCACATTTGATTTAAATATATTTAAATCCGGTATATTTAATTAATAAGTTCACATACTATAATTAATTAATTGGTCAATTTATTTAATTACATAAAGTGAATAATTAATTAAATTAATTGTATATAATTTTAATTTATTTAATTTATTATGGATATAATTAATTTAATTAGTTTGTGATCGGTCGGATTAAATTGAATTTTAGTATAAAATTTAATTATGCGAATGACACATTTAATTATATTAATCCATAGTTAATTTAATTAATCGATTTACCATTTGGTAAAGAGGAAATAAAAATAAAATACATCAGGGATTTAAATTAACATTCTCATAAGATTATTTTTGAGGCAGTTAAATATAATTGGTCAAAATTAATTCGGACTGACCGAGTCGGTTAACCAATTGGCTAACCAAATGGAGGTTATAACCTCCTAATAGTGGAACACGTAGAATTGTAAAAGGAGAGGAGTTTTGTACAGTGAAGGAGATTGCATTTTGGTTTTCCTTTTTTATATCAACTATACGAAATATATAGGTGTTTTTTTATGTTAATTAATCAATGTAAAAGACATACATGGATATTAGCTTTGCGTCCTTTTGTTAATCAATTAAGGAAATTGATTAAAAACAAAAGCATAGTTCGAGCGTGTTTCTCATTTGTTCTGTGGTCATTTATCTGGTTTCAATTAATGTCAAATAATTGAAAGAGATCTTTGAGAGAATATATGGCCAGCAGTAAGGTTATATGAGAAAATATTTATTCCGATCCGATTAATACGCTAGAACATGTTCGTGGCTAAGAGTTATTTGTGCATCTGAATATGGAGGAATCTGACATTAGATTCTATTTGTCATCTCTCGTAGAGACTTCCTATGAGTCCCACTAGGATCCCCTCTATTTACATGGTTTACATCATTCACCAGTGTATATGTTTGTATGCAATTATGTTATGAGAAATCTTGTTTCGTTGGAACAGGAAATCCGAACTACGAAAATTGGCACAATTTGGGCCTTCTGGGATCAGATTTGGGAAATTTTAAAATCGGTATCCGTTGCGCGATTCATTTCCTGGAGCCGACCCGAACCCTAACATTGGTATCAGAGCCATTTTTCTGTGGGAATTTTTATGGAACCGAATTTATTTCCAATGAAATTAGATTTTTCAAATCTTATGGTTTGATGCTTAGGTCAGGTTTTTAAGAATTTTTTTCGATTAGAATTTTCAGTTTGATGCATGTTGTCGGTAGATTAAGTTGGATTTAATTTACTGCTTATGTGCTACTGGATAATTTGTTTTGTTTGTGTTTTATGCCTAAGAAAAATTTAGTATTGTTCATCGTGAACAGTAACTGTAACACCCCGAGTTTTACAAGCATAATTTATTATCTCATTTGTTTTATTATTTATTTATTTAGTTGAATGAGATAATAATTCATATTTTAATTCTTTACATTTATGTTTTTATCAACCTAATATTTTCGGATAGTATACAATTTGTGTATATGCAATAATTTTATCTATTTATTTTTAT
>CAOJCR012567295.1:0-12952 GCA_948330485.1 Euphorbia neoarborescens | reverse complement strand
AAGGCGTTTTAAGATATCTGGAGCCAGGATTCTTGCTTCTGGTTCAGATTCAACTTATGCAGGTTTTGATAATCTTCTTCTTTTTTTCCCCTTTTCGAAAGAGAAGAAAGGAAAATAACGAAATGAAAAATTTTGAAAAAGTGAAGTGGGAAAAATAGAGCTCTTTTTGTTGCTTATCATAAAAAAAAAATTTTCCTCCAAAATATGATAATGAAATCTAATAAATTTGATTTCCCTCTCATTTTGAGGGCATTTATTTCTAGTGACAATTATGAAATTGTTGCTTTTTCTCTATTTTAGACTAATTTTTGCAACAATTTGATAAAATTGTTACATTAGATAAATTATATGTGACAAAATAAGCAACAATCAGTACTTTTGTTGCATTAATCTATATAGTCTTAGTTGCATGCAACAATATTGCAACAATGTTGAAAAAAACAAAAATATCTCTATCTAAGTCAACAAAATACAAACAACATAAAAAAATTTAGTTGCAGTAGGCCATATATGGTGTAGTGGTAGTTCAACAAGTCATGTTATAGTTTGTGCATGTGTAACATAAGAACTTCCTTGTTTGTTAGTTAAACATCTATTAGTTCCTTAAAACTTTGATGCATAAACTATATTTAAGATAGAAATGATACACTTTTGGGACAATTTTAGCACACATGTTCTAGTTTCATGTCTCAAGGCATTTTTAGGTAACTTAGGCTTCTACGATCAAAGTGGCTGCATTTTATGCTCCATGCCACTAGTCACCTGTTACCTCTTTTCTTACCTATCTTTTCATATTGAAAGAATTAAAAGTAAATGTTTTTTATGGTTTTTACTAGTTGCATTTTATGCTCTATACCACTCTCCCCTTTTGACATAAAATACTCTACTTTTCTCTCAATTGATACCCTTATCCCATATTGACAAAAAAACTTACATGAATTACGACTTAAGTTTCCCTTATTAAATCAAATGAATGTAGATATAGAGTTTGTCTTACAATGTTCAAGTATTCATAAGTGTGTAACTAAGTCTAGGTTTTACTTATTTATAACATAGCAACTTATACTTTAACTAGTTGAACTTATTTAGGTGTTAATAAAATATTAGATTCCAAGACTATTAAGTTCATACTAGTCATATGCTAAAGGGAATAAAGTATAAAAACAAAGGTTAAAATTAAAACAAAATAAAAATTTGTCACGAACAATAAATAATAATTAGTAAGAATTGGTATATAAAATTTATAATCATTGATATT
This sequence comes from Euphorbia neoarborescens, assembly GCA_948330485.1. NCBI lineage: Eukaryota > Viridiplantae > Streptophyta > Magnoliopsida > Malpighiales > Euphorbiaceae > Euphorbia > Euphorbia neoarborescens. The sequence continues at coordinate 11,694 of CAOJCR012567295.1, read as the reverse complement.
GCAACATAGGCATACACTTTATTCATTTTTCTATCTTAGAACTTGTATGATACCTTTTAAAGTATAAACAAGCTTTGATTTTCATGAAAGGTAGCAAAATTTTAAAATTGGCCTATTTATAACACATACATATATATATATCCCTCCCAGACTTAAATGACATGATGTCCTCATTGTTTCGAGTTGATGAAAATGAAGAGAAAAGAGAATAAGAGATTTAAAGTTTGGATTTGAAATATTTTTCACTAAATATGGTAGTAGATACTTTGCATCAAAGTTCACCTAGACTACTTTTAAAGTTATGCTACTATGCAACATACTTTGAAAGCACTGCATTTGAAATGAACAAAAATTTGCATGCCCATTAAAAGAAAAACCTTATTCTTCATTTGGAGAGGTAGGAGGAGATGGGGTAAACTCTATGTTTTTTTAGTTGAAGAATTTCAAAAACTTTTCCTTCATGGAATATTGTGCCTTTCTGAATTTCATCAACTTGCGATCCATATACCTAATTTGAATTCGCATCTCTCTATTTGATGTATCAAATCCATCTAATAGAGTTAGGACTTGCTGCTAACCAACAATAGTTTCTTGAGTGGTTTCAATTTCCTCTTGAGTCCCCGACTCTCTCACTCTAGAAGATGAGGCACCCCATGTTGAAATAGCGTCTCTTCAACCCTTGTGTTGTCTCCAATCCTTCCCAATATGCATACCTTTGTATTCTTTTGCCAGCCCCACCTTCTTGAGAAAAGGCCCATCTAAGAATCAAAAAGCATCATTTTTCTTCGGGGTATATACCCTTCCCAGGTGGCATAAGTTCCATACGATACCAAAGACCATCGAACCCATCCCTAAATTCTTCTTTTTTGTTGTCTGTGAGTTAGAATGTAATGCATCAAATATGATAGAGATAGTATCCGGTGTTTCACCTTTCAAAATAGAGTCAAGCACGAACAAGTCCTTGACTTGCACCTTAATGGATTCGAATTGTCCAAACAAATATATGGAAAAAAACTTTTGTAGATATAGATGAAATTCATTACGAATAAATTTTTTAGTCGAGTTTTTAGGATGAAACCTTGTAGCTCTAGTTAATTGCTCCTATGTTGGTTCCGCCTTATAGTTGGATGGCTAGCCAACTACATTGGTAATTTTAAAGGCAAAGCAATAATGCATCAAATCATAATTGATTTCGAACTCATCGCCTTGATGACGGATGAGAAGTGCCATTTGGTTTTCATATTTCCACTCTAGGGTTTTGAAGAACTCTAAACACATGTCTTAATCCACTGGATATAACATTTCCACAAACTAATATAATATTTATTAGCTCTATAAATCTATAATAGATATGAGTTTCCTCTATGAAAGGGTTTTGAATGTTGAAAGCAATGCTAAATTCTACATTTTCCAATTTCTTAAATCTTTGTCCTTCTTCCTTAGAGATAATAGGAAACATCAAATTGAATTTGGAAGAGAGGTCTAGCCATGTGGAATTTGTAGAAGCACGTCTACCTGTTAATTTCTAGTCCTCATTATTTCAACAAAGAACTTGAACGCTTAAGGTGAAAAGAAAAGAGATGAACTTTTACTAAGAATTTTTTATGAGATGAAAGAGTATGCAGTGATGCAAAGGTATTTATAGAGGTTTGGGGCATTAAATAAGTGGTTAGAGGTTTATTTTTAGAAATCTGAATGTTGAAATTTGAGGGAGTCACATTAAGAAATTTAAAAAAATATGGCTGTTGGGTGCAAATTCCGAGCAGGTCGCGATCATGGGGAAGTATGTCACGATCGCGACTTCATTCTTCCAACCAAGCCTTTGCCTCTTTTGTTTTATCTTTCTTTTGCATTTTTTATTTCTATTCTTCATACCATTATATAAATAGTGACTTATAACTAAAAAATACTTCAAAATAATCTTGTTAAGTATCAACTGACTCAAGCATTTAGGGCCTGACTTGAAGGAAAAAAATAAGAGAGAATGAAAATAACAATAAAATGAGAAAGACTCTGGCATTTATTTATTTACATAAATCCTTCTTGAATATGTACATAAAGGATTTTCAAGAGAACATACAAATATTTAAATGTATATAACATACTGATTATAATATATTAAAATACCATTACTTATAGCCCTCACATACTTGGCTATCGCAACCATCCATAACTCTTGAGTTCACTTCAGATTTCTTTCCGTGTTACTAAATAAAGTACCTGATTCATGAATGGAAATTTATTTGGCAAGTTGGCCAATTTGAAATTCAAGATTATGAATCGAGGATGATTGATTTTTGACAAGGTGATCAAACTTATCTTCTATGTGTTTCATCTTATCATTTTTTATCAAACCTAGTATTTATGGTATCCAAGAATTTGTCGATTTTCTATTTGAGCATGACAATATTGTCTTGTGGCTAGTATGATGGCTGGGGTTTGTTGTTATTGTCATCCCTCCTCCATAAGAAATTGGGATGATTGCAGTACCCTAGATTGTAAGTGTTTGAATATGGGTTATTGTGTGTATTTCCTTAGACATAATACATTTATTCCATCGCATCCATTTGTGCTACATTACCATCACAGCCGTTTGCTCCACATGCCTCACCCATACATTCCAAATTCAAATTGTTGATCTTATATGTCAATGCTGTGAATTGTACTTACATTACTATCAACAGATCCACCGGATGAATGCCCTTGATAGAAGATGGTTGACTACTACCACTTCCTCTCTCTGTCAGCCACATGTTGTTGTCCTTTTCTATCTCCTCTAGTAATTCATACGCTGCATTGGTCGTCTTCCGTATGAGTGAACCTTCAGCCATTGCATTGATAGTTCCCCGTGTGATTGCATCAACACCATTATAGAAGTTCTGAATGAGAATATTCTTGGGCAGCCCATGATGTAGGCATTATCGAATATACCCTTTGAAATGTTCCCATGCTTTATACAAAGACTCATGGTCTTGTTGAGTGAAAGATGTAATCTCCTTGATGTCTTTTCAAGAGGAAAGTACTTTGAGAGAAATGCTTTGGCCAATTGATCCCATGTAGTGATGGAATTCTATTGTAGTGATTGTAGCAATATTTTTGCCTTATATTTTAGAGTGATAGGGAATAAACGGAGGCGAATTGCTCTAGAAGATATGCTGTTTATTTTGAACATGTCATAGATTTCAAGAAAACTTGAAATGTGAGTGTTAGTCATTTGGCAGTCCATAGAATGCCAGATTATTTTGCAACATGTTCAATTAGGCGATCTTAATCTCAAAGTTGTTAGCATTCATTGGTAGATGTACCACCCCGTTTTGTGTTCCATGTAAAACCGGAACAACATAGTCCATAAGGCATTGTTGTGGACGTTCCTCAGCTAGGTTATTGAATTGATTTCTTCTTCTTCATAGAAGATGATCAATCTCGCGAGTTAAAGGTTCAAGAGGTTGTCCCAAACTTCTTGTTCTTGGCATAAAAATTTAACAATCCTCCTTCAACATGAAACAACATGTAAGTAATGACATAAACAATATGAACTAAACAATATATACTACATAATATATCCATGAATCTGAAATTGGACACTTTACCCACCTGACACCATTTTTTCTCGGCAACAGCACAAAAAACTTGGTTCGAATCCGTGTTTTAAGCATAATATGGTATATAAGATAGAAATACCCACATGAAAGTCAATCAAATCTATATCTGGTTCATACAATACCACAAGTATACAAGTCGTACAAGTAGTATAAAATGGATTTTAAGTCCGAGTATCGATCCCAAGAGGAAAAAGGACATAGTGGTGTATATGTTCATGCATTCTATTTATGGTAATTACAAGATTGGTTGATTTATGTGATTCCTACACATATTCATACATACACAAGCATTCTTTATAGTAATCCATAATCAACTATGGATGATTTATATTGTCTAAGATATTATGTCAGTCTATTCTCATAAGTCATTTAACTGTACTTGTGATTCATATGCATTGTAAAGTATCATTCTTGGATTATTACAATGATTAATATTTGCTTAAGGTATGATTAACCTAACCCAATTCATGCAAAAGTCACACCATCAAAACTTTATGTCTTTTGATTATTGCAACATAAAATGCCATAAGTTATCTTCATAAATATAAAGATTCATGCATAATACCAATGTTATTCTTGCAAACAACACCAAAACTTATTCTAATCCCATATGCACTTGGTGATGATGAACTCAATATGCATACGTAGAATTTAAACTTGGAATCAAACAAATAATTAACGAGTAACATCAAAGCAACTCTATCTTTTTCAATGAACAACATGTTTAGAGGATAGAAAACATAACGAAGCATTGTTGCATTGAAACTTAATCAACACCAACCCATATAATGGTTGTCAATCATTATAAAGATTTCCCAATGGCAGTTTGTCATCACTCTAGGAAATCTCATGCGAGTAAAAAAAATAAGAGAATATGATTAACTCTCCCCAAATGAGAAATACATAAACTTAAAGAACCATGGAGAAGAGTACAACACCTTACGGGGTTCTAACTCTTTCCTATATAGAAGTATGTCATCTCTTGATGTAGAGACTTCCTTCTCCTCTTATAAATCCTCTAAAGATGTGTGGAATTCATGCTCTCCAAGAACTACTCTTTAAGTTGTATGTATTTCTAATATATGTCATATATATGTGTTATCTCCCCATGCATGATGAATTATTGGGTATTTATGAATTTTTAGAATGTTAGAAAGGTGTTTTAATTGGTTGGTAGATGTGAGGATGTGTTATGATTGGTCTAGAATGGATAGGGATTGATTTGGAGTGAAAGGGAGGGAGTGGAACGTTCATTTCATGTTAAGACTATTGGAATTAATTGTCTAACTAGAGCAAGTTGCGATTGTGACAAGTAGTGTCGCGATCACGACTTTCTTCTGGAACTTTGTTTTTCATTTTGGTATAGGCCACGATCGTGATTGGTAGAGCCACGATCGCGATTCCCTTTTATCCACTCTCATTCTTTTTTCTCTTTTGTTTGTCCGTTTTGCGTCCTATTTCTCTCAACTCTTCCGATATGTTATTCTTAACATCTTGAGTCTTGAAAACCATGCAAAATACAAAATTCAAACACAAAACACTTCTTAAATACACAAAATATACACGATTTATACGTTCTTTATATGCCAAATACACGTGCTTTGCACGTCGTATCAATGCACGATGCCATGTCATGCGTTAGTACATAATGTCATATCACTTCTGATGCTATGACATTCATCAAAACACAATGCCATGTCAAACACCATAACATAATTACTTGTAATGCATGATTCCATGTCATGCATTAGTATGTAATTTAATATCATATATGATGTTGTATCATTCATCACCATATGATATCATGTAATACACCATAGAATAATTTCGTGTATGGAATGATTCCATGTCATGCTTTAGTATGTAATTTCATATCACGTGTGATTCCATATCATTCATCACCACATGATGACATGTCACAAATTATAACATAATGTCATGTCATGCATTATTATGTAATTTCATATCACATGTGATTCCATTTCATTCATCACCACACGATGCCATGTCATACATCATAACATAATATAATGTCATGCACAGTACCATCCCACTCATTGGTACATAATTTCATATCACGTGTGATGCCATGTCATTCATTATCATCATTTAATGCCGTATCATTCATCATCATAATGTTATATCATTATTCATCAACGCGTAATGCTATGTCATACATCATATATGATGCCATGTCATCCATACAACATGCAATGTCATGTCACTTTATCATATGCATTTCCATGTTAATCATCATCATCGTGCAATGCCATGACATCCATACTACATTATGCCATGCCATTCATCTTCATCGTGCAAGGCTATATGATTCATACCATATGGTGCCATGTCATTCATCAACAACATGATGCAATGACATTCATCATCATCATCCAGTTATGCAATATTATGCACCACAATATAATCTCATTTCACGCATCACAGTTCAATAATATGTCCAACATCATGTTGTTTTATGCATTGCTATGCGTTATCACATCATCTTTCCCGACCTACATTAGGTCATTCCTTCCATACTTAACATTATGCATAACATTGGAGTTGCACCGTGTTGTTCCATAGCACAACCACCTTATAGATATATTGCTCATGTTTCCCTATTCCCTTAGACATCTGGGGGAATCAGATGTGCCGGTGCCAGTCAGCGTTCCCACCATATATCCCTAGTCTCACTCATATGTCAATTCATTCAAACTCTGTGGAACTAATTTACACCCATATATTAGATTTATCTTTTTCATTCAGGCTTCTACACAAGTTAGATCGCAACCATCGTCAAATTTCTCCTACGGTGGAGTAAATCCTTAGGACATGTATAGTCACAGGCTCCCGGGTACTGAATTCTAACTTGTAACAACCAACTAAAATTAACTCAAGCTAACCCATGTATCACAGTTGTTAGCGCAACGACTTTTCGACAAAAATAAATAAGTTTAAATAAAGTTTGATTTTAGAATTCGAGTTTTAAAAAGTTAAGTAAGTCTTGTTTGACTTATAAGAAGGAAATGATTTTGGGAAATATTTCCTAACCGAGAGAAATATTTCCTTCCTAGTACCCCCCGCTAAGAGGCGGACCCTTTTAGGGACTCAGGGCTTTTGGAGGAAGGATCTCCAAACTTGTTGCGCGTGTGAACGCATGCTTAGGAGTTTCATAAAATCAAAATGAAACAATTTAAAAGAAAAGGGATTTTTTGAAAAGAAGTTATTTAAAAGGAAAACAAATTTCGAGAAGAAATTCAAACTCGAATTTCTAAAAAATGGTTTTGGAGTGGCTACCCGGTTCTATGCTCTACCGGGTATTTATCACGGTATTTCTCAGATCCTATGTCTCGAATCTAAAACCGTGATCCAGAGATCTGGTTCAGACAATGCTTCTACTTATCCTTTTTTCGAAAGATTTTATAAAAATCAGCAATAATTGGAAATGAAACATTTTTATTTGCAAGGGCTTAAGATTGATTTTAGTTCAATTTTTGTTAAGTGAGCGTGCATCCATAAGCAGTAAATAAAGTGATAAATAAACACAGTTTACAACCCTTCACAATAGACTATCCTACGGGAATATATTGTCAAAAATGGGGATCGGGGTAACATCCACGCATGCAAAACATTTATAATTGCATGAAAATAAACACTTTGCAGGGCAACATGCTTGAAATGGACATTTTAACAAGAAGGGAACATACGATAGCTCGGGGTCATGCAAATTAGGGGGATGTTCGACCCAAAGCGATTTTATTGGATTGAACGTTTTGGGTCGGAGGATGGTCTCACGGCGGCCCGAAAATAGTTTTGGCTAATTTTACGAATGGGTTGTGGTGAAATTTATTTTGAGAAATCATTTGGCTCATATTTTAGTTTTTGGAACATGTATTCATTTAGTGGGTCGATTATTTGGAAATTAATCCCTTCGTTGGACTGTTTTAGCGGTCCTAGGCCGACATTTGTCGGTCTCTAAATACAGGCAAAATATATTGCATAAATTAAAATCGAAGTCTTAGATGCGAATATTACAGCATGCTAACTTATGGCACATCACCGACACACAAATTAAAATTAAAATGGCAGTATATACGTATGCGATCGCTTGATCTAAAATTACAGTTAAAAAAATTAAGAAAGATGCTATAAAATAATTCAAAAATAAGATGTTAGTATTTTCAAAAATAAATTATCAAGCATACAAAAGACTAAATAAAATAGATTAAAAATTAAACAAAACAAAATTAATTAAAAAAATGTAAATTCAGCTTTTGCAACGGAATCAGCAACGAAACAGAGGAGTCGTCTCTAATTTATAAAGAGGAAAACCGTCACACACATTTACCTATGGATTTAGCGACAAAAATTTCGTCGCTAATCCGTAGGAAACCCATTTTCACAGATTCAACATTTTAACACTTAAACCCATTTCGATCCGATTTCAACACAAATAAAATCTAAGCCTTACAAAACTGACGACCAAAATAAATATGGCAAAAATAGGATATTACGAGATAATATTCACACTAAACAAAGGTATTGTAAACTCTAATAATAGCTTATTAAATCAAACATGCATGTTATCCATTATTAACAACAATCAACCAATAAAAGCATGAAAGAAAGAAATATAGGCTCAGGGCTTACCTTTACATCGATATTCGATGAGTATTGATTGTTTAATCACAATCCAAAACTCCGTCGACGAACCAAGTTTCAACCGAATGAAAGCTTTGTTTGACCGTTTCTTTGAGTTTGTTACGTTCTTGGCGGTTTGAGAACACCCTGATCGTGATTTCGTCAATGGCAACCAAACAAAATCAAGAAGAAGGTGAGTTGGAGATTCATTGATGATGGATTGACAATGGCGAGGTGTGCTTCGTTAATGGCGAGTTCCAGAAAGAAGTAACTCGATGGGGTATATTGTAACCGTAAAGACTTGAGCGAAAAAAATTTTCTTTTTTTTTTAGAGATCACTTTTCTTTCTTATTTTTAATAGGTGATCCCCCCTTTTTAGCTGTCAATTACCGCCCCTTATTGCTCTCTCTAAACTTCCAAAACAGAAATCCAATCCCCAAATTAGGAAGCAATTACGTAGAAGAAGAAAGGTAGAGTATTACAGCATTAATGCTGCCCATATTTACTGAAAAAAAATCAATTCAGTAGCCTCCACATCACTCCCCGCATCATCTGATTTTCATTTCCTTTTTATGCTTGAAACAGTGTCGTTTGGCTTTAAGATTTAATTAAGCCAAACAATGTCGTTTGACTTTTAGGCAGGTGAAAAAAATTTCCTTTTCTTACGCAATACGGGATTTGAACCGGGGACCAAAGGGGAAGGGGAGAGTGCGCAGGCCGTTTGGCTACCATCTTCTTCAGAGACAATATTACACACTTTTATATATATATTGAACATCGTTTATTTCTATTTTTTCTATTAATTCTCACAAATTCCCGTTGTTTTTAATTTTTATCTTAATTATTAATATCATTCATTATTATTTATTTATTTAATAAAATAAATAAAAATAATGTGGATGAAAATAATTAGAATGAGGAAGATCAGGCTAGGATGGGTCCTACAACTCAAACTCAAAAAAGAAGCAATTGATTCGGATTTTTCGCGGTGCATCGCCAGAGTCATCGGTCTGGTATCGGTCAACTCAAACGGATATTTAAAATGAAAAAAGTAATTAGCAAATGCCATTTTCATCATAGCCTTGGGATAAAAATCCCGTGCTCAGACTGCCCCTCTTGTGATCAAAATTGAGATTAGAATTTGAGAACACGATAGAGGGAACGGGAAATTTTACACGTGCATAGACATGGAATAGAGCATATATGAAGTTCTACATTCATTCTTAGCACTACGAGACACACAAAAAAGAAAACAAAAGATGCGAAGTGTAGGTCACGGTGAGTCACGTGTTAAGAGAGAGCGAGCTATAAGTCTTGGCGAATCGCTCGACCATTGGTCACAGTGTACAATATGCATGCTAAGAACAAACAAGTGGGTGGAATTCCTCGTTATGAATTTTTGTTTACAATTGAAGGTTTTGATAACAAAAATTTTTTTCCCCTTCAATTATAAATTGAAATGAAGGTGTATGTATGGGACTTAAAGGAACACGTGATTGCATGAACTTGACCCAATGTAATGCGGGAGAAGATGCGAATGTAAATACAGGCTCATTTTCATTCATCAATCGACAGTTTCGGTGACAAAATTTGCTCCTCCGATTGATGGATAAAAATGAGCTCGAGGTTTTGTGAAAGTGATTCACGTTATGACATAACACTTGTCATGGTTGCTTCAGATAAATCGGGCTTTCGATCATGCATGACGATTAAAGATAATCAAAAGTTCATGGCGAGGCTGGCAAATGCATCTACTTTCATATTGTTGTTGGTTAAGGGCTTCTGAGGTGCTGTGTACCGGCTGGGAGGCTCTGAGTTGGATTCTGAAGTAGGATAAACATACTGAAATGCTCTAACTTTTGCCTGGACCGCTGGGATGCCCCAGTTTTTGCCCCAGCAAGCTGCTCTAACATTTGATTGAAGCGCCGAGATGCCCCGATTTTCACTCCGACGAGCAATTGTCCTAACTTTTTAACCGAAGCACCATTTCTTGGTTTTCACCCCGGTTGACACTTTTCTTTTTCTTCTTTTTTTATTTTTTTCTTTTTTTCTTATTATTTTTCTTTTTTTTGACAAAGCATAATACATAACAGAGTAGCAAATGCGATACGAAAGCCCTGACAGGCCATTTGAGAGATGTAGAATTTGCTTTGATCTTTATTTCCATTGTTGAAATCACAGAGTACATAGACATTCATTACAAGTTCTAAACATCCATACACAACATTGATAAAATGTAATTTGGGAACCATAATTACTCCAAAGGGTTACACAAATCGCACTACCTTACCCTCAAATGGATGGGATTTTTGGGAGGCACCTTTTGTCACTTGATTTGGGTAGGTATAGTGAGTTTAAGGCTTTTTATGGGACTCTACACATGATATATATTTAGCCTGTCCTGGTTAACTGGATTCACAAATTCATTGCCATCCATGTCTATTATCCTCACCGCTCTTTTGGATAAAACCTTCTTCACCATATACGGTCCTTCCCAGTTGGGTTTGAACTTGCCCTTTGAATCTACATGTGTGGGCCTGAGATGTTTCAACACTAGATCTCTCGGCTTTATCAGTTGTTCAGACTTCTTGACTTGTTTGTTGTATGCTTGGGCCATTCGTTGCTGGTATAGCTGCAGCTTGTCTAAGGCTTGCAAACGCTTCTCATCTAGCAAGGCCAACTGTTCATATCTTCCCCTGACCCAATCTGTCTCTGGTAGTTCAGATTTAAGGGCTACTTGGAGTGATTTTACTTCCATTTTTATTGGTAAGACCGCCTCCATACCGTATACAAGTGAGTAAGGGGTAGATCAAGTTAGTGTTCTGACTGAAGTTCTGTAACTCCACAAGGCATAAGGTAGCTTCTCTGCCCAATCTCTGTAAGTGGATACCATCTTACTTAAAATCTTCTTGATGGTTTTATTCGCGGCTTCTACTGCCCCGTCGGTTGTGGCCTATACGGTGAGGATCAGTGATGCTCAATGCCATACTTCGTGAATAAAGCTGCCGTTTTCCCTTGGAACTGAACCCCATTGTCTGTTACTACATGATGAGGGATTCCATATCTGGAGAAAATCTAATATTCAATAAAGTTAGACATGTTCTTTGCAGTGACAGTGACATACAAAGTGGCTTCCACCCACTTGGAGAAGTAGTCTACTGTGATTATGATAAATTTATGACCGTTGGAGGCTGGTGGCCGGATCTCTCCTATGATGTCGATGCCCAAGTAGAGAAGGGCCAAGGCGTTGAGTGATTGTGGAGTTCTACAGGAGGGAGATGTGAAATATCACCGTATATCTGACATTCATGGCAGCTTTTGACTTCTGCTATACAGTCGGCTTGCATCGTAGACCAAAAATAACCCTGTCTCAGGATTTTCTTCACTAGGGATACCCCATTCATGTGTGGCCCGCATGTGACCTGTTGCATCACTACTTTGGCTTCTTCTT